>JAHREE010000444.1:6171326-6263508 GCA_033628505.1 Tringa tobata
CGGGAGGGGGCCGGGGCCGGGGCCGGGATGCGGGGCTCGGGGCGGCGGGTCCTGCCGCGTCCTGGGCTCCTGGTGTTTGGCAGCGGCCTTCGGGCTCCGTCCGCCTCCGGCCCCGCTCCCTCCGCCTTTCTAAAAGAAGCGCGCCGCCGGGAGCGCCGGGTTTTGTCTTTTTCCTGGGAAAAAAAGCGAGAGCGGCCACTCGGGAGGGAGGGATGGCTTTGGTCTGAGGCAGGGTGGGGACCCAAACTTGCGTAAAATAAAACATTCCTGAGGCAGAACAAGGTAATGTAATGCGCGGCTCTCGCCGAGCGCGCCACAGCCTTCCTCTTTCCTTTTGGACTAACCAGCTATTTCCAGTAGCCCTTGTACCGGCACTTCAGCATTCAGGCAACAGAAGGCAGAAAAACTCATTTCGTTATAGGTGATGGTAAATAATAGTGCCATTTTGTTACATGAAAGAGACATTTGCAATCAGTTAATTTTTTAAATGTTTGCAGAGTTTGGGTTCTCTCTGTGACTCTCTTTTTTTTAATATATATATACTTTTTCTTTTTTTTTTTTTTCTAATTAAATGATATAGGAAGACAACTGTCCGGAAAGCTTAGGGCATTTTCCAACCGGAATACAGCTCTATAGTCTGTGACAATGTACAGTGGTTGATGAGTTAGTTCTAGAGGCTTCTGAATTTTAATGATGTTGGAGATGATATTGTGTGTCCTTCAGCTTGTTAGAGTGACACTAGCACTCCATAAATCATAATACCTGTGTATTGTAAAATCAATACAAAAGTGCTATCTCAGCGCTAAACCTTAATAAGTTTTTCAGTGCTCTAACAGCTTAAACTTTGCTGTAATGCCATTGGACCTGTAGGTTAGGATCAGAGCATGCTTAATTTGTTTTGTAATAGAGACTTTTCTTTAATGAAGGACCGATTAGTAAAGCTTTGGTTGCCACTCTGGTGATCAGTTGGCAGAACAGCCTCTGCAATTAAACTCGTGTATCTCTGTCCTGAAGCAAAAAAGCAGGCTTAAACAGTCAATAAATGTTAATCCAGTCAGAACCTGTCTGTGCCTTTGAAGGCTGCCCATGAGGGGTTTTTCAAATCACATTTTTTTCATCTTGTTTTAAATATGGAGGTCCCCATAGAGCTGGTACGTAGCGTACAAGGCCTCCCACTGCTCTGTAATAAGATCTGGCATACTAACAGCGTTCTGTACAGATCTGTCATCTTTAGGTTTGTTTGTCCGTCCCTCCCTATCCCTGCATATCTGTCTGTAGAGTTACTGGTTATGAAAAAAAGCAATCATTGCATTTTACATTTCCTACACACGAGAGTAAAAAAGCTGCTTTAAAATTCTTTATACAAAATACGTTACTATAGATGCATATGATTTTTATCATTTACAAATATCTCCCCAAAACTTTTTTCCACTATTATTTGTTTCTTTGCAGGGTGATACTCAAGGGAGGAATTTTACATTTATACATAAACTGAAAAGCATACATGGGAAGCGTGGAGCTGCCAAACAACTGTCCTTAAAGCAAGCAAAAAGAAAAGTTGAACCTTATCTAGATTGTTGTTGCTCTCTCTAGGATATGCTTCTTGTGAAATGCTGCCAGTTATTTATCTAATTCTGTTTTCCATTCTTGTCTGCTTGCTTTCTTTTCCTATGAACAGGATAAAAAAACCAAGTTGATAACAAAAAGCAGAGGGAGGACTAGCAGAAAGTTGGCTGATAGAGTTGGGAGGAAACACGGGTAAAATAAAGAGGAAATTCCCAATCTTTAAATGCTTTCCATTGGGGGAAACACAGCCTTTACTATGAGCTTCATTTTCTTCTATTTCTCAGCCTATTTTCTATCTATCCCTTTAGCTGCATGCGCAGCTGTACATAAAGCATTAACATACATGGAGTGTGCTTTAAATTTAGCCTAATCATAACTGGCATCCCCTTTATGTTGCTTTGTAGAATTTAGCTTAAAAGGTATAGGTGCAGAGATAAAAAGGTGCAGAGACTTGTGTGAGTCACTGGATTGGAAACGGAAATTTCCTGCTGGAGAGAGAGAGAGAGGGAGGGAAAAGAGGGATACCCATCTCTTTTTACCAAGGGCCAAATTCATCACTAGCACAACTCCCTGACTTCCCCGCAGTCACTGTGTTCCCTGCCAGCATGACCTGGCAGGATTCGGAGGACACGAACTGACAAGGGAAACTCGTGAGGGCTCTCTGGACAGTGCAACCGGTACGGTGCAATCATGCAAGATTTCAGCAAAAGCAGGCAGGAGTGCCAGTGCTGTGATGGGATGTTCTCTGCTATGTCCTGTTGGCTGTCAGAATAGTACAAACCACCAAGCAGGCTTCGTTTTAAGATGTGCTGAGGAAGTAATAGCTAAGCGTAGCACTCTAGTCGTTATTAACTACCTTCAGATTACATTTAGATACAAATATATACATATATCCTCCATATGTGCTCATTTGAAATAGGTTCTGATGAAGAATATTATGAGATTTTTTTTTAAATACAAACACATACATTTAAAAAAACTACCATTCTTCCAGCTTTTTCAAACCTCGCTCTATTGCTAGACCAGTCACAGGCATTGACAGAAGTCACGGTGTAACTATCCAGTGCATGTCAGTTTGGGTCAGGTTCAGCCTGAGGTACACATTTAACAATAATTTGAAGCTGAGATGCAATAAGGAATATATTTTGTCCTATCCGTTGCTGTGTTTCCATTTTAATTATACCAGATTCTATCTTAGGTTTTGATCATTTGATCATCACACAGGTACTTGCCCTGACTTACCTCTTATACCACCTCTGATTTAATCCTCTGTATTTCCTCCAGTAACTGGCATTATGCAGCCAAGATCTACCTCGATTTTTGTCTTTCTTCGCCCTCCTGTGATCTCAGCAAAGTCACTGGCAGCAGACTTTGGGTTCCCATTCAGTTGGGTTGTGCGCAACCTTGCAGAAATCATAGAGGGGATTCTTGTAGAAATACTGAAATCACAACTGCAGTCTGTAGGTTTTTAGTCATTAAAAGCATGAGCAGGGCCTGGGAAGGGAGAAAAAGGAGTCAGACAGTGTCTTTCAGATAAAACAGAAGAAACAAAGGGATTCTAAACAGGCAAATGAGATTTTTAAATATTGGGAAGTGCATATTCAGTGCACAAAGCTGTGGAGGCCGCACAGTCCTAGGCTATAACAACACAATAGCATGGATATTGATAGCCTGAAAGTCCTACTGATCCACAAAAGACACTCATAAACTATATTTTTGAATGACAATACTCGAACTGTTACATTCTAAAAGATTTTTTCAAGTGGAATGTGATGATAAAGTGTTTACATTCCTTTCATTTCATTTTCCAGCACTCTACCACAAAGAGCTGGGCCACGTGTTCCTGACTGCTTCTGGTTAGTCATGTAGTTTAGTCAGCACATCTCCAAATCTAAGAGAACAGGACGTAAGCCTGCAGGCTGTTGAGTTCTGCTGAAAGGGAATCAAAGGGAGCAAACACCTCTTCAGGCAAAATGGTATACGAGATGTTTACTATCACAGAAGACCTGGTAAAGCATAAATAAATGCATACAGCATTCAAAGAGGGAGAATGTCTTCATGCTCACGAGGTCTCTAATAAGAGGCAAAAGTGAACATGAGGATGGGCAGATACTAGCTGTGGCCAGCAGCGTTGACCTGGGGCTGTTGATCCATAGCTGTCTATAAAATCCCTCTAGAAGTTCTCTGATGTATCCACTCACTTATTCCTGCATCATATGTAAGCGTGAACTAATCTTGTAAGAAACTGAAGCTCAGATAAGCACAAGTGATGTTGGCTTCTTAGCCTGGGTCAGTGAAAATAGTTTCTGACCACTTGGTTGCAAAGCCAGGTGTGTAGGGTCAGTGGAAAGTCAGCAGAATTGGGGAATGGTACATACCCTCTCTGTTAATCAAATTCAGTTTATTTATTTAAAAAAGCATCTGGTTGCTGGACCAGTATTTCCTTCTGGAGGACTAGGGTTGTTTGTGTAAAGGCGAGTTATCTATATAAGCTGGGACTAGGGTGGGGAGGTGGGTTTGGAAGGGAGGAGAAGGGAGACACTAAGCACTAGGTTTTGTTTGCTTTCCAGTAGGTACTAGCGCTCACCGAATGACAACTGCAAGATCACAGCTAGAGCATGACAATTATTGCAAACAAGAAAAATCAGAAAATTTAAACAGGTCCTCAAGGTGACAAATGGAATTCAGTCTTTGCCTGGATAAGCGTGTGTGTATCATCTCCTACACCCCCTTCACGTGCTTTCCCGCTTGCACATTGTTGGGATGCCCATGGGTATAGGTCAAAGTCACACCAGCTAGTCACAGTGGGTGCTACCTCAGCAGTTGGAAAGGGTAGAAAGAAATTTGGAGTCATCCTCCCGTGGGCCACAGTGGCCTCTGTAATTGTGAGACACTCAAAGACTCTCCCAGAAATTTAGGAGCTTTTCCCTGTTGTTTCAGTGGACTCCCAGGATCAACCTTGGGTGGCTGCAGGAGGTGAAACTTTAAGTAGACTACGGCCTTATAAAATATCAGCAGACACATACTTGAAAGCCTAATGATCGGTTTAGCTTGGCTTAATTGGGTTTATGTGTTCAAGGATATCCTGGCAGCTACTCTTGGAGAAAATTAACGCTGGAACAAAATTCTGCTGGTCTGATGGAGAGCCTGAGCCTACCTCTGCCTGAGAGCCCCCTCTCTTAGCTGACTCCTTGCACTCAGGGAGCAGGGCTGAGCCCAAATATCTCACTTGTTCATCAGACATCATCTTTCTTTTTGGGATGGTGACAAAGCTCTGTGCTTGGGAAGCTGGTGAGTTGGCTCAGTGCCGCTTAATCACTCTCTCTCTCTCCCTTTCAAATCTCATCCACCCATTGCAAAAAATGAGTCCATGATGAATAGATTTTTGAATTGGCTTATAATTGGTTATTCTACTCTATAATATTAATTTTCATCTTCAACTGTTCATTGATTGAAGAATACTGGATGTGGATTGTTAGTTTTCTTCGTGACACTTATATTGAAGAATGATATGGAGAACATGTTAGTGCATATTGATGACATTTTCCATCTCCTATGTATTTTTGGAGTATTTATCTTATTTGCTTCCTTGGAAGAAGCAATGCTAGCTTCTGTGGCTTCTATTTTTTACCTATCTTTTAAAATAATCAACAGTTATTAACCGTTAAAAATGCTAAATAAAAAGATACTCAAAACATGCAACAAAATTAAAATGAGGAAGAGTTCCCTGAAGAAAAAAAGAGTCAGCTTTGCTTACCAGTCTTTCTTATTTCCTTTCAAATACTTCCACTCCTCTCTCCATGCTGCAGTGCTTTCAGATGCACAGTAGTGTCCTGTTTCTTTGGGCATTTCTACAGACCACAGTGAAGCTGAAAGAGAAGCATTTCCATTTAGATTATTAATGTTATTCAGTTCACTTCCAAATTTGTGGATATAGATGGGTTATGTGAACACTTCTGAAGTAATGCAGCGTGCTTATCCATAATGTGGAAATTTAACAAACAGAGGTTTACCACCCACGACTGAAAGAGATGCCTCAGTTGATCTGTGGCATGAGCCTAGGAAAGACCGACATTGCCACCACAATGTGTCAAGTGGAAGAGGACACTGATGGCTTCTCTACCTGAGCATTTAGCGGCCCGGACACTCCTGCAGCCCGAGGGGGACACCCTCATCCTCCCTTTGGCAAGGTTGTTCTGAGGGCTGCAGGGACTATTTGAATACCAGAGCCCTCGTGTGATCTGCTTTTGTAGGGCCTTTTTCTGTCAAAGCTACTTGATGTCTTTCATGGAGTCAGGATCATGCCCTGTGAAATAAGTTCGTCACGCAAGTGCAACAACCTGCTTTCAAACTTCCCTTGAGATGATTTAATTTAAAACAAAAAAGCATCAGAAGGCTGTATGCTTCTCACCTCAAACCTTCATGCTTTAACAGTTAACTTGGTGCAAGAGACTGCCAAAGAATGTAACTACGCTCATTTAAAAATTGGTTTATTTTATTATTGTCTTCCAAGAAGTGGCAAAATTAATTTTAATGAAAATTTGTATTTAGGAAACAATCAACAAACCACACACATAACCACATGCACAGCTCGACTTGCTGCTGGGGTGAACCATGGCATGCCAAGTTTCAGCCTGAAGCTAATGTTTTACAGCCAACTTATAAAGCCCTGAAAAGGGGGTTTTATTGTGGAAATGCTGACAGAACCATAGCGGTGCTACTGGCTGCCTCTCTAATTAGTCTAAAGAATGGAAAGTTATATTTTGCAATATGTGGTAAGCACTATTGTCCTGATGTTGCTGGTGTATGCCAGAACTACGGGCTTAATTTGGTGCTACATATTCTATTACAATTTTGAAAAGGCGAGTTTGACTCTTTCACTGTCATGAAATGTTAGCGCTTTCAGACAGCAACCTTGATTTGTACTTTCAATTATATAAATATTAAAAGGTGCAGTTTGGATTTGGTTTTGGTGACAGTAGCAGATCCCTGCTGTGTTCACTCTACTTTGAAGAAGATGTGGAGTCCACATGGTGTTTCTTGCATGTTTTCCAGAGACTACTTTTAAATTCCTTCAATAAAAGTTACTTTTATTCCTGTTTAAGTGTTTTGCGGTAATGTTTACAGAGAAACATCCTGCCAGCAGACTAAAGTAAATAAAAGACAGGACACCAGTAACATAAAACACATCATTTTACTACTGTTCTCCCACCACCTGCACTCCCCCATCTCTGCCAGAGCCCCCCACTTGTAATTCCTCCTACCTGGTCTGGCTTCCACTGGTTTTGACTTTCACAGAGTATGGCAAAGGTGGCAGGAGCCATTTACCCTGTCACTCTATCATTTTCTACTGCCAGGTTGCTGTAGTATCATTGTGATCAACCAACTTCTGTATTTTACCATCTCTTCAGCAATAATTAATTATTTTTAAGCTAAGATGTTATTACTGTGCATCCTATTGTAGCGCTTACCAGCTCTCATTGCAAGCCTGGACTCCCCCCATGCTACCTACCCTACAGCCAGTGACAAAAGAGCAGTCCTTTCTCCAAAGGTAGGGCAAACATAAGGGAAATGGATGGCTGCAATTATAAGATTACACAGTCTTGTGACATACCAAGCATTTCTTAAAAACATGCATAATTACACGAAAATGAGTCGACCCACTGATTTAAATGAGACATCTCTGTGATTAAGTGCTGTGCTGTGCTTCCTATTTGCTAATTTGTTTGTTTGGGTTTTTTTTTTCCTCCTAATACAATACCTACGGTGTCTTGAAAAATTTTACTCACTTACAGTTGCTATATAATTGCTGTTGCTGCTATTGTTAGCATGCTGGAGCTGGGCACATCAGGGGAGGGTTATAGTAAGGTTCTAAACAAGTCTGTATATTTGTTTTAAATACACTATTATTCCTTCAAGTGCCTACAAATCCTTATTAATTATTATACTGTCTGAATAAATTCCTATATTTACACCTGAAATCAAACCATTGCAATCCCTTTCTCCTTTCTGGATAAAACTGTGAATTCATAACAGTGTTATTAGTATATAACTGTTTTAGTCAACCTCCAAATGATGTTGACTACAAGGACAAGTCGAGTGACAATAAGAAATTAATCTATTCTCTCTTCCACTCCCTGCTTTCTGTTCCCATCCATTTGCAAGGAGTGCCTTTGTCTGGTACTTGACAGTACTAGCAAAGGCTTCAACACTGAATTTAGTATGTCTGCAGAGATTACACGAAAGGCAACAGTGGATTATTTTCTAACTGCTAATCCTGAATGCAGAGATTTGTGCTTGTTCAGCAAAGCAAGGTCTCATTTCCTTCTTTCTTTGTATTTTATTTGCTGCGACCTAGGCAGGAGGCAGCCTCTCAGGAGCGACCTGATGGGCTGATGCATCGCAATTTGACTCAACCAGATCTGACCCAACAAGCAGTGCTCAGAATTAGATCACAGTCTCCTCATGCATTAAGATCTACAACCTACAGTAGCTCCGTTAGCCTGTTGAGCAACCAGACTGGCTCTGATTGAAATTACCATTTTGATGCTCTGGCCTTCAAATCTCTTAACAAAGCAGAAAACGACCTGTCCACTTGTCCTTCTGGCTGTGGGGAGGCAGAGTGGCACAAGCTGTGAGCCAATACGAGATTTAACTTAATCCACGCTCCCAAATACAGCATCAACACAAGAAAGAAAAAAAGTTGAAGAGCCTAATTGTTATTTACAAGAGGGACTGCTCCCACTGCCGCAAAGAGGCCTTCTGCATCGCATGTAGGGTCAATAAGGGTCCTGCCAGTGCATGGCTAAATGGGCAGACATACACCTCCTGCATCAGCTCCAGGCCCTGGCTGCATTTAAAATCCACCACAAATCACATGCTGCAACATTCGCTCCAAATACTTTGCACTTAGACAAGCACATACAGATGTCTGGCCACTGTTGAATTATGAGCTCCTCTCCAGAACTTGGAGAAAGAAGAATGGAAATGGAAAGAGTTTCTTCAAACAAGGAAGCAACTGTAGTAAAGGGGAATAACTCTTTTTTTCTGTTAATCTGAACTTCACATATAAAGTAGATAAAATCAGTGATGTTCACTCCTAGGTCAGTTGTACCCAGTGAAACCTCATATGGAGGAAAAGACAATCTCATCTTTGAAAAATAAATTCTTCTTTAAGCACTGTATCACCATTTGATGTTAACTAGTAGGTAAAAGCTACTAGTCCAGTAGAAGCAAGAGAGAATATACTGAAATAAACTGGATTATTTTTTATCTGTTTACATTGAGCTGAAATTTGGGGGTGTATTTCCAGAGTAAATAGAGGAAAATACCAAGATAACAGCTTCCAAGGACAGTAGATCACAAGATTGTCTTTCAATCAAGAGATACAAAAATAATTATGCCATACTCTATGCAAAATACACTGAACCAAGCAACACACATTTCCCTGCCAGACTTGCTCACAAAAATAAGTAACCTCTCTGCATTAATTTCCTCATCCTGAAACACAAAGTAAAAGGTGTAAAACAACGAGCCAAGATCTGTCATCAAAAAATAAACTGGGGAAATATTAAAAGCTAATTGAGAATACTGCTAAAAATAAAGATGAAACACAGAGACACATACAAAAAATGGTTTTGTGTTGTATTATCCATGAAGCTGATAATTGGATCTTATTTATTAAATATTTTCATTATTAAAACTAAAATATATTGATGTTTTTCATGAGAATAAGCAAGTACTTTTATTACTTTGTAAAATAGTATTGAATTGTACTCTATAAATCTAATCTGTGTATAGATTTTGAGGGTGTTCACCCACACATATTTATAAACATGTATAACTAATTTTGAACTGTGCCTTTTTTATTTTTTTCCTTCTAGCAAAAAAAAAAAATATCTCACAAATTGCAGCTGACCTGGTTTTGTTAATACAAAAATCTGTAAATTGCAACTTAATGTATCTAAATATCTTCGGTCTGGAAATCTCGTAAGAGCAGAACTTCATGTGAGATTTCCAGTAATTCCTGATTTAAGCCATGTGTAAATATGCTGTAAGCACCTTTCCCATGCTATTTACTCTGCTAGATGAAAACAGTAAGATAATAATTAGCATTTTTACTGTAGTATATTATCAAAATGGATAAAAAGCATGACTAAATAAGCACCAAAGAGTGGTCTGAAACATTTTAGTATATCAACAAAGAGCTAATCAAACACTCTTGAACATTAAAAGAAGACCTGATTCTGCTTGAATTGGTTTCAACAAAGGTTCAGCTTCTCGTAGCTGATCGCAGATAAACCTGTGATGAAGACTTGGCAGGTGCACATTCAAGCTTTTGACGTTTGATAAAATGTGACACACCACTATTTCCTTGGAAGCAGGAACTTCCATATGGAAGAAAAATGACCAGTGAACAGAAAGTTCTTTTAAGGGGTGCAGCATTTTGTTTGTCCTAGATACAAAGAGTACCACAGTTATGGATCCCAAAGATGACGTCCAACTGGAATTTGTGATAGGCTTGGTCATGCTATGTTGAGAATATCCTCAGGAAAAGGGCTTTGTGCCAACTGACATACAGTACCAGAAGGAACAAGGGAAAGATCTGATTCCTACACACCTTATAGCTGTCACTCTTCTTGCTGCCTACAGCTATCTGGTCTTCCTGCTTGCTTTGCATCAGCAGGAAGGCCAGCAGTGCTGTAAGGACAGCCTGGGCATCTCCCCCACCCCTTTGCAGGGTCCCAACCAAGGGGTTCTCCATCACCTGGTGCTCCTGCATTGCAGCAGCAAGGTATTTCTGTGCCTCTTGCCAGTGGGGCCAAACCCTGCATCACAGCTGGGCTGCAACCTTACCTCATCTCTGGCAGCACCTCTAGATAAGTTGGGCATTTTTTGGGTGGGAAACTGAAATGGGGAGAAAACGGTGTGTGAGGAGAGCTGAGGCTCTAGACTGAGGTAAGGTGAGTAAGGCAGCAGTTCTCCTCCAGAAAGTTACCTGGGGGACACCGGGGAGACAGCGGGTGAGGTGGTCAGGATGTCTCCACCTCCACCTCTGTGCAGCTTTGCCCCCGTGGTGTGGAAGGGCCCAGACTGGTAGTGTGCTGAGGCCAGCACAGAAATAAGCTGCTTTTTTAACATGCTCAGATGCTTTGTTCTTGGAGATTTATTTTCCGTTTTCACTGATATCAATCATACATAGCAAAAGACTTTTGTGGACCCAAAATTAAAGCAAAGCAGGGCTGTTACATGCATATTTTTTCCTTGAAAAATTGTTTTATATCTAAGACTTCTCAGGAAGAGAGCGCGCCATAAAAATTTTATGTGTGCATTAGAATGTTAAAAGCACCGTAGTAACAAGCCCTGTGTTTTAAATAAAATATAAGTACTGAATCCCATATTAGGAGTGTTCTAGCGGAGCCTCAAAGGCTCACTCTAAAAATTAAGGACCACTAGCTCTAAACCCAAATAAAATCCAGGGAGCTGGGAATACCAGAGGGATTAACAGCAATAGTGTTGCATACGCAATGAGCTCAAGTGATCATAGATGAATGATTCACCCAAACACAGCGTGGAGTTGGAAGCTGCACATAGCCCCGTGTGGGGGCCAGCAGAGCAGTGAAGCAGACCAGGCTCCATGGTGTCTTCATCACTGAAGATGACGAAGCAAACTCCCCATCCCTCTGCCAGCTTCCTGCTATCCTTGCATGGCCCTGCTTGTCCCTGCCCCACTGCTCCACCACCCACCAGTGACCCTTTGTACAGCCCTGAAAGACTCTCCTTATTCCCACCAGATCTTCTCTAGTTCTCTGTGCTTCCGTCACCTTCACAGTGCTTTGTGTCAGATCCCTTCAGGATGGTACACCCCGTTCCCTACAAGGGAAAGGGGAAGAATTGGTGCTGGGTGCCATATGCACTTCTCACTGCCATGGTAGCACTCCAGAGCAAGACTATGGGTTCTACCAGTGTTATTCTGGATTTGTACTTGTCTAATTGAGGTCCAAATTTGACACGAGTAAACCTCCAAGTGAGTTATGTATAGAAATATAAAGAATTGCTCTCTCAGCAATTCTCACCAGTCACGTATATTAGACCTGTAGCTGCACGGTAGCTGGGAATTTAGGTCACTTTTTATAACCAAACTGTATGTTATAGTCTGGTGTACTAGAATCTACATCCTGACTCCCAACTTACCCTTTCTCTACCAGTTATCTATCTGCAAAAGAAGTGCTAAGTGGACCTAGAAGCAGACCATTCTACTCCAATAGAATTTTATCTCCATTTTATATTCTCTCCCCACAAGCACAAACCACAAAGATTGTAGGGAGTCAGGATTGCATGTAATACACACTTAGTGCTACACAGCAACACTTTTACTAAGCAATACGATAACTGTTCTAGCCCTTTGTTAATCAACAGGCAAATAACAACAGACAAAATATGTTTCAATAAGCACAAAATTCATTACCCAAAAAATGAGCAGGAAGAAGAAAATACTTAGTACTGTGCTTTCTTTCTGTTCCTTTTGTTAAAATTTTAATGACATGTTCCAAATATCTAAAACATTTATGAAAAACACGGGAAGGTATAATCTGCATACTTTTCTTTTAGGGCTCTTTAACACATCTTCTAAGAAGTCCCAGAGATGTTAGCCAACCCATTATGTATAATGAATCTTGGCATGAAACAACAGTACAGCAGCAGCTACACATGAAGCAGCCTATACCATAAATTATCTCAAATACAAACCGAATTCCCCTTGTTTATCATGTATATAAAGCACCAGTGTTCAAGATTCCCTCCAGAAGTGCTGGACTGTGTGTAATATTACTCACGGCATAACAAGGTCTAGTTCTGTCATTGCAATTGCTTCTTTCCTCAGATGATAAAGTACAGACATGTAGCGATAGGAAGGCTGTCCAAAGAAATAAAAATATCAACAGGTTTAAGAAAAAGTCTGGGGCAACAGCATGAAGAGGTGAATGAGTGCCACCACAGATCTTTTTGAAGTATTTAAGTCATGAAGCCTGACTGAAGTTCTTCACTGGTGCAGCACAGTGTAGCCTCGCTGACCTCAGTCCTGAGAATGTGTTGATTAAATAAAGATAAGAATATAGCAGAGAATGTGCAAAACCCACCATTCTGCTTGGACTCTATTTACATCACAAGCAATGCCACTTAGTACCAATATTCAGCTGCCTGTGCTATCTCCAAGAAGGAATCCACTCCCGTATGTCTGGGACACCGCTAAATCTTGCTATGAAAATAGCCTATTTTAGCTATTTATATATTTTTTTAAAGAATTCTTTTGTATGATATTTGCCAACCATTAAAAATAATCCCATAGAGCCACAATGTATGAGGCAGAAGCAGCAAATAATAACATAGAAAATTTAAAGTATTTCCACAAGACCCATGCCACTTGGGTATTTGTTACCTCTTGTAGCTGAAAGATTTTGCTAGAATTTGTGTATAAGCCGTGTTAGTTTTCTGTGGTAGGATTTGTACATAACAGCAAGTTTCTGGATCTTGTTAGCTCAGGGCAAAAAGTCATGCTTTGGAGCAGTTGCCCCAGCAGGAGGATAAAAGATGATGGTCGGTAATTACATCAGTTTTGCACTGTTGAGCAGATGTTCTTGCAGATAGATTTTGGCTGGCATTTACAGAACATCGCTAGTGAATCTCATGATAGCGTTGGAGGAATGCTGCTACAAGTGGATGGAGCTGCGTGCTTGTAATAAGACTACGAACAGAAGAAATAAAAGAAAAGAATGAAAAGCGTACCAGCTAAACTACTTCAAAAACTGGGTTTTGTTTCTTAAAAAGAGTTATGTTTAATCTTGAGTAACCTGAGTAAGGGCCAGCAGATTTAGAATTTAGCTTAATAAGCTATACGTGATACCATTTTTCAATATCCAGAGAGGACAGAATGGTCTGCGTAGGGCCAAAATTAGAGAAAAGGAAATAGGAGATTCAGGGCTGGAGGGACCACAAAGTAATATAAAGGTAAGCTTACTTCTTACCTGCGTATGACTGACAGCAGCTTGAAGAAAACGACAGTGACCAAAAATACAAAGTAAAATTTGTTAGAACCCAGCTCAGCTCCTGTGACTGACCTTATAGTGGTGGATGCTATGTAGCTGGGAAAAAAAGATTGTACTTACATCTTTACAGGCAATTCTAAATGTTTAAAAATAATAACTAATTATTAAGCAATGTTATTCAGCCCTGGGATGGAGGGGAATTATTTCCTTCGCTAAATGTCTGGAAAATGACTTGCTGAAGCCCACAGAGCAACTCAGTAGCAAAAATGTAATTGTGTCTCAAGATCTCACACTTTCAACCCTGTGCTCAGCCTCTGGATACATTTCCGTGTCTGTATCCGACTTTTTTAGGTGTTAAACTCGACAAAAAAGGCAGAATGGTGAAAACATGACACAGTCTGGAAGATTCTAATTATTTCTACCAAAACAAGCTCCTGAAGACTGAAAGCATTTTTAAATCAGCCAACTCAATGTATAAGTTTCTCCAAATTTTTGTATGTTGAATGATGGAAATATGGTATCACAACTAGAGCTGGACTCCTGGTTTGACCGTGCTTTGGGCTGTCAGCATGTCTGTTAATGGAAGGATTTATTGACAAGAACTGTTTTAAAAACAGGCCATTTACAATTAGATTAGAATCCGTTCCCCTTCATTTTACCTATCTGAGGGAATGCTGACTTTCAAAATCCCCTCTTTCTTGTGATGGTGAATGATGCTAAAAAAAGCGACAGATCCACTGGCAGGTGCCAGCTTGCAGAATCAGATATGGGCGCTCCTCCACTTGCCCCTTTCCCCAACAGGGTGTCAGACACTGCACAAAAGGTCAGATGAAGTTTCCTCTGCAATGCCAAGGGTGTTTGGAGTAATAAAAAGGACTACGTTGTTACCATATGCTTTCTTTTAGATCCCGGTTCCAAGGAGGAAATTTGGTCCAATAGCCAAATAACAAGAAATTACATAGATTTCTTAAAACATTTAGGGCTAGTACCTGCCTTGACTCCAGCTAAAGGTGGTCTTTATGGTACTCCCTCCAGGACTGAATTTTGCTGCAGTACTTCAAAGTGAAGCCACTGGTGTTCCTGTTGTGCAAAAGATCTGAATAAGAAGATGACTAGAGCAGATTGCTGGGAAAAGACAGTATCCAAAATGGGGAGAGACAAACTAGCACTCATTTGCATATTAAAAACTTGAATTTTAAAAAGTAGATTAAAAACAAATTCAAAACACCTCTCTCAATTTATCTAGTATTTTTTTCTCCCAATTGTGACCTGAACTAGCAGACAAAATGTCTGAGGAGTGCACAAAGGAAGGCATTGCCTCAGCGCCCACCATGTGACCATGGTGATGCAGAGGGCTCTGGTCAGTATAGGTTTCTAGAAGGATAAAGCAAACAGCCCACGAGAGTCCCAGAGCTCATGGAGATTGCCACCTACTACCTGTGTCCTGTGGTTGGAGCTCCTTCCCTTTGACTCTTCCTCTGAGGGATGCAGGTATCTTCTGCGGTACTCAGCTGTCTAAAGACTTCTCCCAAGTGTACCATGGCACATCCCAGGCAGTCTTTCTGTGAAAAATTTGAGAAGAAGTTTTTCTATTTCTAGGACCGGATTTCTAAGCACTGTCTTGGAGGAAAGCAATCCATAGTATCACTGCCACAATGCATATTTGCCCAAACAGCTGGAAGAACAGAGAAAGCATTTTCTCTCAAGCCTACACTCATGTAATAAACATATTTTTTTCTAACGTGTCAGATTCCTCCACCTAGGGCATAATTTTATCATTCCTAACTGCAAAGAGTATAGTTAGCCTTTGCAAACATAAAACACAAAAAGGAATGCAGCAATTCACATGGGTACTTCCTAATGCTGCTGTGGTGTTCTCATGGTCCCTCCTGTCCACTGGCAACGTGAGCTCATTCTGTCTTGCTTCTTTTCAATCCTCTTCAAGTGCACTGAAGTGCAACTGGTTTAGTTTTCCTGGGAATCTATCCACAGTGTGAAAAGGAAGAAATGCAGTTCAGGGGTAACACTTCAGGTGCCATATTGAAAGACACCCCAAAGAAAACAAGAGGATAAAGAACCACAAATAAAAGAGTAGGGTAAAGGGAAGGTGGAGGATACCTTGCTTTGAAAAGATAAAATGAAATCACCTCGGTTACGATGTGATCCACAGAAAGATCGCGTGTTCAATGACCTTTTTTGTAGAAACAGTGCTCGATATACCATACCATTGCCTATATTTGTAATAAATCAAATGACAGAAAAACAAATGTCACTTATTAGAACATTGAGGTTTACTGTTCAAGTGATTAACTGAGAATCATTTGTATGATTAAATGCTGGAAAATAATTTGCTTTCACTGTGAACCTATAGCATAGATCTCATTACACAGAAGCGCTGCATATTAGTTGAAGCAAATTAACATTCAAAGACTTTCTGGAGTGGCTGCTAATCACAGGCTGTTAATTACTGTCATTACATTCGACTGCTGAGGAGACTAACCGAGGAATCATTCTCATGATCTTGGTATTTGAAAGTGATCTTCACCAATAAAAACACGTCAGACATACAGAAATTGCAAATTGCTGAATTTGCTGACGCAGTTGAAAATTTCGCTGACTATAAGTACCCGTCTGGTGATAGATGCATTCTTGACACAGTTTCAGTGTTTGGACTTAGGAAATAATGAGTATCAATGTCCTAGCTAGGGAATATGCAAAGATGAAGGAGCCCTTTGTATCCTTAATTAAGGAAAGTAGTAGCAGAGCTCGTTCACAGATAAGTGACTGTACATAATAATCATGTATTTATGTGAGGGACTGTTATGCTATATTACTATAACAGCAATTAGGTTTTCACCAAGTAGCTTTAATAAAAGGCATACTTACATAATAAATAAACAACTAATTTCCATGGCAGATTAATTATATACAGCTTAAAATGGTCACCATGCTAAGTGAAACTTATAGAGGCAGATTCTTATAAATGCAAATTTACAAATACATGCTTACAAGTGAGCATATTCTTTACTTGCAAATAAGGCACACGCATGAATTTCTGGAAGGATAGCTCTGTACAAAGCAGGCTCATATATGATTTTTACATGAAAGAAAGATCCAAGCTTACTTTACAAGAAGTACATGGTAGGCCAGCCTAGAAACAGTCTGACCAAGGGAGGAGAGGGCTCTTTTGAAAACGTCAGACACTCAGACACCTGTAACCTGAAGATGTAAGAGATCTTTCCCATGGGGTCTTCTAGCATCTTCATTTCTTAGCTTTGTCTTTAGCAGATCAAACTAAGTGCCTTACAGTAAAAAGAACATGGAGGAGCTAGCTCTATTTCCATCTGTACGGAGAGAAAAAAAAAAGCATTAACATGCTTTCTCTGATATGTAATAGGCCTAGAGAATTTACAACTAATATATTGTCTATATTTTTTTTCAAGCAACTCTAAAAATTATGTTCAAAGCATTGCTATTCCATAGCAAAGCCAGATGTTGCAGTACATTAATATTTCCTAAGAACATGGTTTAACTTTTTTTCAGCTCATGAACTATCTGTAAATAGACAACTAACTTTTTGGAGTGTATTCATTATTAGAATGATTGTACTATAAAGTAGAGAAATAATTCTTGATTATTTGCTTGTTCACAAAATAATTTGTTGCTGGTACTCCATATTCCAGTTGATGGCATGCTGTAAAGGCCAACAGGCTTTTCTGGGCAGAAAAAGGGTTAGTGCTGTTCTTAGAAGATGATCACCTACAGACAACATATTGAGAGAGTTTTGCCTGCTACAAATGTTTAGGAATTCAAAAACTCAATTACATTTCAAAGAAATGCAATCTCTTGTTTGTTGTTATCAGTGACCTTCACAGGAAGGGGTACTCTGGGAACACAGGCTTTCAAAAATGCATGCCAAAGCAACATATAAATTCACTAAGTCCTCCTTCAGAGTAAATTAATGTTCTATATTGTCCATGCCCTACTGATGGGCAAATGTAGATTAAAATCCAAATCCTGCCTTTGAATGTGCACATGGAGCTCCTAATGTGCCCTTGTTAAATAAACACCATTTATTTTCTCTAATTGATTGGCAGTTTCTTCAAAGAGATTCTTCGAAAAGATTCTTACTTTCCTGGCTACAAGGGAAACCCTCTGTCTACTTCACCCACAACTTGTGCTCCAGGATTTAAGTGGAGCTGAGCTTAGAAGCTGATGTACTTAGCTATTTTGAGGTGGTGTTGGTGTTTTGGAGGTGCTTTTTTTTTTTTTTGTTAGGGTCCCCTGCCTCCACCCTCCATGGATGTGGAGCAAAAAATAAATAGTAACTTTCAACTCATCCCAGTGGAAATCATTGTCATGATTTGACACTGCACCTGAAGTACTTTATTACCTAGCAAATTAATGAAATCTGGAAATATACATCTTTTATTTATGATAATTCTAGTAGGCATTGTAAGCCTTTCTGTGGGACACAGGTAACTAGAACCCATCTTAGCCTGATACTGTACAGCCAGTACAACTTAATTAAAGCCCATGAGGTAACTTTGAGACACATGTCCAGTTTAGCCCATAGAGATGACGCTATCTGCATTACCAAAATGTAGTTATTAAAAATAAAAAATGGGAGTGAACAAAAGATATAGACACTTTTTTCAAATGCTTTATAAGATGAGGATTAGTCATGAATGCTTAGTTTCTCCTAAGAAAGTCTGAATTCCCTGTCCTTGGCAGGCTATACAACGATGACAATGTCACTCCGTTGTAATTATTATAGACCTGAACAACAGCTCTGAATCGTCAAACTGGGCTTACACCACAGCCATAGCACTACTTGGATTAAATAATCACAGAAAATGCTCTGCAAAGTAATTTTGTTTTTCCTTAGGTTCATTGGACTAGTACTTTTGAGGTCTACTAAGTCACTATTAGAGACATTAAAAAATATTGATTGCTTCTTCGGACAAAAAAGGGATGGTTTTAAGCAACATTTTCCCAATTCCCAGGCAGCTCTATCTGTTAAATTCATGGATATGACTTGTACACCACCATTATGTTTCAAAGTGGAATGCAAAGGTGTAGGTAAGTGTCTGAGGCATGAAGTCATTCCATTTAGCATTTCACGTGAAAATAAGAGCAGTGTAAGCAGCCTCTGTCATCTTCTTTTTCTTTTCTGGAGACCTCCCACAAACCTAATCCTGAAAAGTATTGGAAAGGGAGAAATTTCCACCTGCCAAGTTTCCTCCTGGTTTACAACAAAACCAACTGTGAGGAGTCTCCAAAGCTCCAGTGTGGGGTTTCCCTCTCCTTCACCTTTCCTGCAGGGTTTCCTGTAGCAACGAGGATTTGGACCACACAGGTTTGGTGGGATTTAGTTCCTGTTACTGCCAGCATGTAGTGCTGCTAAGTAGATGCAACAGAGTTCAGTTATAAAATCACGTACATGGGAGAGACTTAAACCCTTCCCTTAATCCCACTTCCCTGCACTGAGGCCATACCACATTTAGCTACGGCTCTGTCTAAACAGGTTCTGTACTGGTGACCCCTGAGAATCCAGAGCCTATTTAAAGGCCTGCAAGAGGCAACACAGACAAGCAAGCTGTTCTATCAGCAAGCTGTATTCTCTCCATGAGAGTCCACGCTTCTATCAGGTGATGAAGACCCGTAAAAATTGCAAAATGTTGGAAGTTACTGCTCTTGATCATCCCTAAGAGATGTTTATCTCTCCTTTTTCAGAAATCTCCCAAGAAAAACTCTTACACGGCCAAGTCTACTATTTTTCTGTGTTTGGAGTTGTAAATTTGTTTCCCCTAATTTGTAAACTTTCTCTGTAAAAATGAAACACAAGGTCTTTTTCTACTATCTAACCAGACATAGTATATTCTGTACTTGTGGTTTTGATTTCTTCATCGTAACTATCACTTTTTTATTAGATAGGTAGTAGAAAAAATTCCCTGTTCTTAGTATTGCCCTTCTTTTGGTATGGTGCCATTACTGGCAGAAATAAGACCAAGCTTAATTGATTAATAAAAAAATTAATATTTTCTATGGACTCAAGTAAGTAATCTGAAATATCTGCTGAGATTTTCTGCTACAACCGAAGATTATGTTCCAGATACCTAAGCTGTCCCATCTGTATCTTCCCATAGGAGGTGCTTGTGGCAGTAACGCTCCCTCTTGAGATGCTAGAGATGCAAGTTACCTTTCATCCCACTTACTGATGTATTCGCTATCTGCTCTCTCAAACCTCCCATCATGTTTGAAACCAGGTTCTGCACATGGAGACACAAACCAGCCGATTCTTTCACAGCTGCCCCGACCAGAGAATTGTCTGTCTGTGACCACAGGGATGGCACTGGGGCATCTGTAGGTGATCAAGATGAGCTGGTCTCATCAAAATGCCCAGTAGTACCTCCGCTTACTCAAATTGAATTCTAACCATCTCACACAACTGAACTACCCATCTTCTTGTCTCATCTACAGTTCTGCTGTTGTCCCTGTGTTGTGCAAGGCTTTGTCCTTAGTAAAGATCTAGCAGGGACTATGACCCTTTTTCCCAGAGTGGTGGAAGCATGCTCAATCAGCCCAATATATGCCTGGTTACCATGACAGGTGACATTTAGAAGAAACCAACTTTGCTGTCCTTTTGATCTATCCTTTATTTGCATGGAAATTTTGTCTAGTTCACTTACCTTGTATATTAAATCAACAAAGTACCCCGTAATGTTTAAAACACAGCAACTTTCTTCTTAAACATCAATTTGTGTATTACTCAAATGCCCAGCAGATTAACTGTAAATTAAAATGGAAAATTTCAAGTTGTAGAACATGAAATATATTTGCATGTGTTAAATGGTTTCTTGATCGCATCGGAGTCTCCACTGGAGTAGTCTCCTAACAGAGTTCAAGCAATTAAACACTATTTCTTTCTGCACAACCATTAAGTTATATGTCCTTTTGGTTAAAAATTATTTTTGTGGGATGTAGTTATCCAGATTGTTCTCAGTAATAAATCTGCTCCTGCATAATTGATTAAATAACTGTTTGCCAATTCATCTTGTTAAAATACGTTCGTTCGTTTTTATAAGCGCGGATGACCTTGGAGAACGGGAGCCAGGGAGAGGGCAACAACAGGGTGACAGGGGGTGACAGATGAAGACACATACAAGAAGGGACCTGCCTCGTTTAATCGTTGCACTGGAGGCAAAACCCTGCCTGGCAAACAGGGAGGTGTTGCCCAGGACAGGGTTCCAGCAGGGACCCCGAGTGGGGTGGTTTGAGGGCTGCGGAGCAGGCGGTCAGCAGCAAACACACACCAAACGCTTCAGTCAGCCCAGGGCACCTCCCGAACATGCAAATCAATGACAATTAAAGCGGATTATGAAAAAGCAATAGTAGATAGTTAAGTCTTTATGTGATTTAATTGAGCTAAGTGTGCAGGGCCAGATTCTTCCCGTGTTCTGAGGGGTTAGAGATTACTGTAACTCTAAGGAGGCATAGTGTCTCACTGCCTGGGGACCTTTGAACCTGTTCCTGACGGGAGATCACGTAATGCCTGGGGGGGATGCGTGGGGAGATGTTCTATTATTGAGACTCCTTTATTGCTGAAGACGCAGTAACTCAACTGCCCATGCTCAGACAAGACATATTGCTGTAGCAAATCTTGTAATTTTTTTTTAGGATACTTTGGGTCAGATTTAATGTGTGTTTGATCAGCCTGTTTCTGAAAATTATCTTATGAGAATCCAAAGGCCATAAGCATTGCCTGATAGTAGAAACTAGTTTAGGACAAATGTCCACCTGTATCTGTGCTTCCTCCCCAACAGCTCTGGCTCTTTAGGAAATGAATATAAAATATATGTACAGAGTCATTTTTCCTCAGCTATATTAACCTAGTTTCCAGTAATCAGCTGTTTATGGTCTTGCTGTATTGAATGTTTTCTCTGGATCACTTTATTTAATAATTACACAATTGCTCAAGTATCTATGAATTAGTCTATTCACTTTTAAAACTCATTTATAATTTTGGCCTCCAGGGTACGTTGTGGCAATGAGCTCCTCAGGACCGTTGCTATTTGTACCTGACAGGGCTCTGCCAGTCCAGAGAATCTGACCCATTTCCTTGAAGTAATCCTACTTGAAATCAAACCACAAGAATACAGAACAATAGCAGCCCTACAGAACCTATCATACGATACCAGTGTATTTAAGAGAGATAATTTGCAGACAGAGCTAAAAATAACTAGACAGTTTGCACTAGTCTAGTTTTCAGTAGAAGAATTATATACACTTTTGGAAGTAAGAGAAGTGAGTTTTCACATTTATGAATGAACATAACTGTGCAAAGCCAAGTATAAAAGCAAATAAAGTTAAAGGTTCCCTGCTGCAACACAGCAAAATTAGTGAAGTGCTTTCAGCACAGAAATAATGAATGTGCTCAGGGCTTTTGGCTGCAGGAAGGGTTCTGGTTCTGGAGGTCTGCACAAGCTGCAAATGCTTGAAGAGTATCACAGGGAACATGAATTACAATTAAACAGCTAGAGATTATTTTAAAGCAAAAAAGGGTCTGAACAGTTCCATAAAGATACTGAAGGAAAGCTTAAGGATGGCATGGTAGGTGACAATCTGAAGAGATTGCTACTATGAGATGCTAAAAAGAATTTCACCATAAATCAAATCCTCAACCGGATATTTGAACTCAACAGCGTCTTTCTAAACATAAACTCGGGAAATTGAAATACCAGAAATAACCTACAAATCAAATAGATATAGTGAGGGGGGTGTTATTGCTGCCTATTCCTGTCAATAACTACTCCCTCTTATCAGTGATCAAATTATTTAGCAATGCAAATGGTGACATTAAGGAGCCAACACAACTGGAGGGATGCTGTGATCACTAACAGCTACATAATTTTCCACTGGTACACAGAATTTTGAACCTGAGAAAGCACCATGCCTCAAAAGGAAAACTGGATCTGATAGGTTGTGTGTGTGTGTGTGTGTTTGAGTATTTAATCACTGAGGCAAAAACTTATGAAAGAACTAACATTGTATCAAAACAGGATGGACAATGCATTATGGCTTAGGAACTGGACTTATATACACTGTAGATCAGTACGGATCTACCAGCAAATGATGACAGGAGAACTCAGAAATCAAGTGGGAGTACGTGGGCCCATGTACACTGCTTTATTAAAGTGTACCTGATTCACCTGAGTATCTTTTACAAACAAGGATTTCTGGAAACTGGCAATCTACTACACTCGGTATCACAACAGAGAAATATACCCCTGTATGGAAATGAGAGGAAGACCTTCATTGCTAAGAAAGGAGCCCAGGTTCCTAAATTACCCAAATTCAGAGCTAAGTGACAATGCCACTGAATTGCAGCGGCAGCTGGAAATGGTGGGAGAGAAAAAGGCCAAAGCAGGAGACAAAGGCAAATGCAAGTTTAGAGGACGCAGCAACAGTTTGTCAACATCTCTGTCAACTTTTCAAGATGCTATTCTTCATCTTCATAATGAGAAGCAACCTCAACGCATGGCATTTTCTCTGTGGTGGGCTCACTCTTTCTCCCCAAATACTTCAATGACCCTTAGTCTGTCACTGGAAAGCTACCAATCTGTCAGTCACAACCTCTGATGTCTCACCAGTAATTCTTCCTCTTGCTTTCCAAAAGCAATTGCTGCATTCGCACCACTCGCAGCAAATCAATCTCTGCTTTCTGCCAGCTCGCCGACTGCTTTCCCTGCCTCCCAGCCCACCTCCTCCTCCCATGCCACCCCCTCCACTCACCGGCAGCAGCCTTCAGGAGTCCCCTCCACCAGCACTGCTCTGCTTTTAGATGGAGCTTAGCAAAGCTTTCCAGCTGCTACCCTGCGGTCTTCATAGCCCTCTTTCCCATCCACTGCTGTATAAAAAGTAGAATGGAAAACATGAATATTTTCAACACCAGTGTGGAGAACGGCATTTCAAAGAAGTCTATAGCAGATATTTGTATGACAGATATGTTCATAGCTGTTCAGAAATCTCCTTTACTGTATGGTGTAATTATAGCATTTTTATGGAATTATTAGGAGCAATTCCATATAGTTTTGCTGCCTGCAGAGTGCAGCAAAAACCACACTGTCTGAATCCGAGTTGGGCTCGTCCTTGCTCACTTCCATAATCTGTGGTCACCTCAAGCGGGGAAGGGAAGCTGGCTCACCTCATCTCGCCAGCTGTTTTCCCTTCATCTTAACTCATCCTTGTGAGCCGACATGCTAGACAAAGCAGCAATCCCCACCCCCCTGCAAAGCAGCAAGAATAACTTAATCCAACGGATAGATGTCAGTGTGCTTTGCAAAGAAGGGCCGCCTAATTGGAGGGGGAGTCCAAACCACAGAGACTGAAGGAAACTTGCCCGGAGCCACACAGGTGGCAGTGTCACAGCCAAGCCCCAAATCCACACCTCAGCTCACAGGTCTTCCCCGGGACATCGAAGTGCAGCGCTGGGTTTGTTCTCTTTCAGCTCTCCAATGCAAATACATGAATAAGGCAACAGCAGCAGGGAAGTGCAAGGGAGTTTTCTAGCTCCTTATTAATCTTGATACGCATTTAGAGTGAGTAACAGTCTCACCATACGCATGCAAAATCTAGAAGATGTACAACTAGTAAATTCAGGCCGATGTGAACTGCACAAAGGCTCTTATTTCAAAGAGGTCACACTTGATTTAACAAGATTACTTCAGTCTTTGGGTTTGTTTTTTTAATAACCTTTCCCCTTGCTTTTTTTCCTCCAATAATTCTAATGAATATGTGTGTGCTTGTGCAGGGTATGCTGTTTCAGTTGTTTTCTTACTAGAGTAAGTTACAAATATGTGCCTCCTCCAAAATCAGAAAAAAAAGTCTGTGGTACCTCTTCTGCTTTGAACAATAGGCCTGCAGCACTGAGAAGGTAAATGTTTTCTGGTGGGAGCAGTATTTTTCCCGTGGCTGCGTGCTGCTGGAATGTTTATCTTTGCTCGAGTTGCCCGGCTATTGCAAAGCTACTTGAAATGATTCATGGGTCTGACAGATGTCTGGTACAGCTGGATGTGTCCTTGATTATCCCAAAAGTCTGGACAATGCTGTCATTCACCATTGCCCAAATTATCTCTGTATTGACTGCAGAAGCCTTTGTGACAGTATTGTAATGGCTAATTACCCAGGATACCTTTGATACTTACTTTATAGTGGTTTAAAAGAGTTTTAAAAAAGAGAAAGATTTGGAGCAAAAACACACCAGTGAAAGTTATATATTCCAAAACAATATATGCTTTAGCCTACACAAGAGTATGCTGCATGGACTAATTAAATCTAGGCTGTCCTTTTAAAATGGACAGATTTCCAGCAAAATAGATAAGGAGGAAATGTAAAGAAACCTGACAATGATAAATCATGGACAATAGAAGGAGCTATTAGCCAGGAGAGAATTGTATGTACAACATTCTTGAAAAAAAAAGATGATGAGCAGCCATTTGCCTGCTTTATATGTTGCTGGGAAAATAACATGTTCTGCTTAGCAGATAACAAAAAGCAGCATGGGTAGCGATGCTAAATATGTATACGGCTATCTTGTAAAACTGCCTGTAAGAAGGTATGAAAGCAGAAGTCTCCTTTCTCTGTGCTATCAATTAATGTGTTTTGAAAAATACAGTTTCTGTAAAGCAGTAATATATTAAGAAAAGGGGTGAAAGAAGATAGGGTGCAAAAATCTCTTTTTAGTGAAGATGAGGTCTTAATGACAATTCAGGAGAAAAATTACAGGTTTTTAGGACTGTCTCTCCTCATGACCCAGCCTAGGTTCAGACTGGAAAGGCACGTGTCAGCCTTTTTCCCCCGAGTTTCAAACAATTCAGAACGGCAGGTTGTTCCCATGAAGCCAGTGATGACATTCCCATTGGCTTCAGTGGAGGAAGGATTTACTTTCCAGAACCAAACTTTCCAGTTCAGGCCTACACGTCATATATACTGAACTGGAAGATGCCAGCCCAGTGCCTTCTGTGGTGGGGAACAGTCTGGACATGAAATTAGAATTAGATGACCCAAATGCATCTGCCTGATATTCCCTTAGTGACACCAGTGTAGAGCACAGAAAAAGAGAGATCACACTTTTGATCTGGTGTTCATCTTGCATATTATGTACCCTTGTTACTTCAGTGTAAATAATGTATTTCTTAGAAATTGTTATTAACCAGAACATTTGGATATCACTTCAGATAAAAATAATATGTAATTAACTCTCTTTGTAACTCAGAACTGAACAGTCTAACCCCAGTGAATTAAATACTTAGAGAGCATTGCCTTTTCCTTGTTTGTCAGGTCCTTCAAAGAGCTTACATTTTTTGCAGGTATATCTGTTATATGAAGTCATTCACTAAAATATATCCATAAAAAATGACAAATGGAATGTTTGCTGTTTAAAATACAAGGCTTATCCATGCATCTGATTTGGGGAGAAGATCACATGCTGTTACTTACGTTTCTTACTATGATGGCATAGTTTTTACAATTCGAGTACTGCTATTGTCACTTAAATATAAAAAAATGTCTTTTATAACTCATTTAAAATTTCCTTACCTTTCATCAACAGCAGAAGTATGTCTATTTGTCAATGTGCGACAATATCTGTAAAAATTAAGAAACAAAAATTCAGTAATTGTACTGGAAGAACTAACCACAGACAATCATGGGAAAATATTCTCCACCTCTTTGCATGGTTACGGTACTGCAAATAGAAAGAAAACATATTAAATATGGAGCAAAATGGAAGCATCTTTTCTAGTCCCATTGCTCAAGCTTCTGGAGCCTCAGATGCAAATGCATGCAGGCAAATTAAATTTCCAGTTCTTGCAGTATGAACTAAATCTTGACTGCTGCAAAATCTTGAAACACTAAGTTTGCTCCAAGGCAGGACAAATGTTTGGTAGCGTAGTCCCACCGATTCTGTGCAGCAAGGTGTATGTCAGCTAAGGATCTGCCCTGGCAACACGTATTTTAAAGTTATAATAAGCATTAGAAAGGTTTGGTTAGAATAAAACAATCTAATCCAGATAATCACTTATGTTATTTTAGTTTTAATTTTGCAGCATGTCAATACCTTGAAGACATACGGGGCGGGAGGGGCAAGCATATGAACGAAAACTGCCAGGGAAACAACAAATAAAAATCCCAGTACTTTCTTCTGCTAGAAATATATACTCTTTTTCATGCAGTCCTTTTTAGTTGCATGGTCAGGAACAGACTCATTTCTAATATTTGCTCTTTCAGCTACCTAAACAGAACTGGGTGATTCTGGGAACACACAAAGCCCAAAGAGTGTTTAACACCAATTATATTTGATGACAGGTTTTGCAATGCCTTAGATTTCAGCTCTGATCTTCCCAATGGCTTTTGAACAATCAGATTGCATGATACAACAATTGATTAGTTAATCTGAGGGCACACATACCTCATGTGTGAGATGAGTTTCAGTCTTGCTAGCTGTCTTGAACTCAATAGGTAGGAGCCACGGTGGATTCCTCAACAGGATTGAGCTCAACAGGATTCCTCAACAGGATTGACCCACGGTGTCCTGATGGGGAAATGTGTTGAAAACATGAAAGGGTTTTTCTGGAAATTTTCTGAAAAAGGCTTAAATCAAGAAAACCTAAACACTTACATACTTTACATCTTATGCAACTTGTCAAGATACTGCTGTGGCTGTGGCTGGATGGATCAGCAGGGAAGGGTGACACAGAACAGTGCTCTGCCCATCCTCAGTCCTTCAGCCCACTCTTGGTCACATATGTGACAGTGAGGTGGTGGAGCAGAGATACCTCCACAGCAGGTACTGTCCCTTGTGTTTCAGTACCTCTTTCTTTTATTCTAAATTACTGTTTACATTTAAGATGGATTTTATATTAGTCCATGCCTGCAGTACCAGGGAAGAAGTGCTGATAGACTCACCAGCCAGATATCCAAGGAGTGCACATTCCCTGCTTTGACTGAACTTTTCTGCTCTATCTTTGTGCCATGATTTTCAAGAGACATTAACTTCTTGTACCTGAAGCTCTTCAGATGAGTTTGGGATAGAAGACCCATAGCACTTTCTGAAAAGGCTGTATCTGGGACTCTCAAACTCATCTCTCACTCTTGCTTCTTCCCAGTCGCTTTTGAAAACCTAGACCTCAAGAAAAAGAACAGTGGTCCAGACTTCAGATGCCACAACAGACTGTTACTGTCACACTGTTTCACAGTTAATGATGTCCATCCAGCATCTTTTCAGTACTCTATATCCTGAACAGAATTGTTCTCTAAAAAGCCATCACTCTCCCAACTAGCTGTCAAAATTATATTTCTCCCTCTCTAACCCTTGTGTCCAATTGAAGGTAACAGAGCTAATTGTTGTAATCATGGTCACCGAAGGCTGCCTTTTCTCCCAGAAGGAGTTTCTGCAAAACTTCTTAACTGGGTTTGACACAGTCCATACATTTATATTCTGATCCAGATGGGACCTAAATTGGTACTATCCCATTCCTGACCAAATGAGGATCGAGATGTGTAATAGGTTGTATGTGGAACAAAAGTACTTAACATCTCCATGACTCTTGTTTTTGGAACACAGAAAATAGACATGGAAAATGTTTTCTAAAGGAGAAGGGGCCTGAGCGCTGCAGGGAAAGTGCTGTGCCCTGGTCACATCCCATGGCAATGGCTGCAGGGAAACTGTATGACATTTATTTTATGCTTCCCATGGAAAAGAGGCAGAACATGAACTGCAGAGCTTGAATTCAGTCTAACACAGGAATTCAGAAATGTTAATTTTAATCAAAACTTCCTTTAGTATGCAGGAAATATGCTATTCACCCAGGACTTAACGTTTCACTGCAATTTTGTTTTAATACCTTTAATTAAGTTCTTGGCAAGAGATGACCAAATATGTATTTCGCACAAGCATGTAATATTTCCTAGGATTTAAATATTGAAAACCACATATTTTGCCATTCCTAATTTTTAAGACTTTTTCCCAATTTATAAAAGGTCCTTTTCAATGAACTTTGTACTGGTTATGTTCATGCAGAGCATTTATTTTTTTCCACTGTTTGCTTCTGAAAGATTTTCAGGGCTGGGAGAGTAGGGGGGAGTGAAAATCAGTTTGGAAAATTGTCAAAGATTCCCATATATCTCAGTATTCCAGCCACTAAACAAGATCACTGCAACTTTCTGAAGAACTGTCAAACACATTTACAATTGCAATGATTAAAAGTTGCAAATATATTATAAACTTCACCACATGATATTTTCCAATAATGCAAACAGCCTTTGCAGCTAGGGCAACAAGAAATTCAAAGGAGTCTTTGATTACATCTAATCTGCTAAAGAAATGAAATCATAAGCATGCTTATTTCAACCAACAAGGAAAGAAAGCAAAATAATACATCAAATCCCTGAGTAAGCAGTCACAAAAGACCTTTAAATAACTCAACTTTCTACCATATTTTATTATCCTTTCCTAGTTTTATAGCATTATCTGCTGCAGAAACGCAGGGAGATTTGTAAAACACTATAGCATTTAAGTCATTACATTTTATAGCTAATTTCTAATGTGGATTTGATTTTTTACGAGCACAAAAAGAATCTAATTTGCATTAGTGACAGTAACTAGAGAAATTTAACACCTGGCACTGGTTGTACCAGAAATTGAATATTAGCTACTTGGGTGCTAAAAAGCACATTCATACCTTCAAGGAGGATTTTTCATTTATTTATGCTGTACTCTCATGTTTATCATTACAAAAGTGTGCTTACATCATGATGGAGGAAAACTCTCAGGAATGTAAAAATACCATGCACTCGATAAAGGGAGTTTGCAGCAACAGCAGCAAAATGAATCATTTATACACTAAAGAATGTACAAACCCAGAAATAAATCTCCAATGAGATATAAAATTAGAACAGCAGCAATGTACGGACAATTCATTTCCACAAGTGCTTTTTATTTATTTATTTTTCCATAGATACTGCTGCTTTCTTGGAGCAATGTGTTACACCCAAATTAAACCTCCATTTAAGAAAAAAAAAACAATCCCAAAACATAGCTGACACGAAAAAGAACCACATTTCCACATGAACAATCCACATATTTATAAAGGGTGGAAAATTAGGAGCTGCAAAATAGGCAAAGCCGCTGTAAAATGATATGGGAAGTGACATTTTACATAGCCGGCTACAATTAACACATTGATGGCATTTTGCTGGGCTCCTTGCAGTGATAATGCTGTTGTCAAATGTGTTTAGTGCACCAAATCTCCTGGAGCCTTCAGCTAGGCAGCAAGCTTTTGACAGATTGAAGGTTCGGAGATAGGCTATCATGACAGATGGAAACTGGCACCGATGTTCAGCTTTCGCCGATCACAAGGGACCTGCCCCCCTTATTCTTCAGGGCTCAGCTCTGCAACCTTCCCCCTTCTGATGAAAGCAGGGGATGGCATTGTTAAATAGTGCATCTGTGTGAGTTAGACTACTCTGATGAAAGCATAAGGCAGACGCTCTGTGAAGCAAAAGACAGCCTCTGCTCTAACTGCATTTTAGATAGACTTGGGGAGGACTCCAGGGAGCTGGGATAAAACTTTGGTAAATTTCAGACAAAAAGAAAAAGCCCACACTAACCATTAAACGGTGCCTCTTATAGATCTATATTCATGGGCTGGAGGAATCCATATATATGAGCTACCAGGAGCTATTGTGCGAGACTCTCCATAGGAGGCTCTTCATTACTGTTTGGATCATTTACTGAAATTGGTTTCTAAGAACCGTGCATTACAGAACCCCATCCAGACAGCAGATCCAGATAGGAGAGAGATCCATGTAGAGGGAGGGTGTGAGAGCGAGTCTGCTTTGCTGTGAGCATCCAGCTCGTTCAGAGGCTAATTCAATTATTAGGAGAGGCTGTTCTTGCAACTGGTCTTGATTCTTGGATGCAATGTTAAAACCAGGGTGGGAGCTTGTGTTATTGAGCTTTACACAGCTGGGCATAAACAGGCAGATAATACAGTTAATTAACCTTTCACCCCCCAACACCTTTTGAAGAAAGGCATTTGTTGTTTTTTTTAATCAGCCTCGGGATATTTCAAAGGCACTTGTCCCGACTATATTTGCTTCTTTCTATCCCTAACAAATTCCTGTTTGATTTCTTTAAACTGGGCTGTAGAGCTTTCTTTTTGCTGTCTTAATCTTCAATTCCACTCTCGCTGATATAGTATTTGGAGCAGCATACTGCAGCCCATTTGAGGTATGATAATCAGCTGATTAGCTAGTGAAGTCGTTTTCCCTGAGGCTCTTTTGTGTGCAAAATCCTCACACTCAATTGACATGTGGACATCATAAAGCTGATGAAATGCAATTGTAATGAACAAGAGGGAGAGGCATCTGCAGCAGTCTAAATGAAAGACCCTTCCCTCTCGACATGCTAATTCAGAAAATCTGCTCTTAACTTGTACTCCCTCTGGATCCCAATGGATGTGAATCTCCATGAATGCATATTCAAAACAGCGTATTAGCCTCAGCAGCAAGTGAAATTTGGGCCTGGATGGACCAATTCTAATTTCAAGACAGATTATGCTGCATCAAACGTAGTAATGATTTGACAGTTCATTTGTGACGAGAGTCCTACAGTCAAGGTTTAATGCACGGACAGGCACAGGTGTGCAGCCAGTACCAACAAAATCCAAAGGCTGCCAGCTAGGAAGCCTCGTGCATGAGGAAAGGTGAAACAGGTTTAAGAAATTAACACCATCTTCTTTAAAGCATCTTGTAGGAATAGTTCACCAGCCACACATTCCTTCTTACACCATCAAGTCCTGGCCAGGAGGGACCAGAAAGGGAAGCCCAATATACCACAGTGGCTACAAGTGAGTTCCAGGATGGAAAAAATTAGGGAACAAGATCAGAAGATGCTTCAGTTTCTTAACCGTATTCTAGATAAATAACTGGGTGTGCCTTCTGGATATCTAGGCAAGCTCTGGCTCTGTCCCTGGAGAGGGTGTGTGGGTGCAAAATGCTGTAACTAAGCAGGAACCCACAGCATGGGCTGAGCAGTGCCTGCATGCGTGGTGGATGCAGATTTTCAATTCCTCTCCAGTAGCTTTCAGGATCTATTTGCTCCTCTGCCTCAAAATGACCTAAATTGTTAACCGCTTTTACCAGGTGGACAGCAGATACTTCATGAGATTTTTCATTCCTTTGTGGTTTTTTAAGACACAGAGGGAAATTTGAACATGTATATTCCCATTACACGCACATATATATGTATTTTTTTAAATAAAACTCATCTTGAAAGGTAAGAAATTCTTGAAATAATATCAAATACGCATACAAATCCATGAGTTAAAAACGCATGAAATCATTTAAACATACAATAAAACCCGTACCTGCGCGGCCTTTGCTACACAGACATTTAAGTACTAATTAGCTGACACATTCTGGTAACCAGAAAACTCCACCTAAGCTCAGGAGGAGTTATTCTTTGACAGGAACTTTGTGTCAGTGAAATTTGTGCCGTAGGGCAGGAAACCGAGCCTCAAGGAGGCTGCCCCTCACCTCTCCTCCTTTCTCCATGTTGGCCAGGCATGCAATATGCAGGCACAAAGGGAAGGGGAGGGTGTCCCACGTTTCCCTTCAGTAAGATGCAGTCTAAGATTATGCATATGAGGCACGACTGGCTATTGGTGCCCATACTGTATGAGACAAGTTATCTACAACAGAATTGAAAAGCACCCTATCCCCAGCAGCACTTCCACCAGCAATAATTGTGGTTACATACCTATGTCTGCTCCAAGTTAAAATGCAGCATCTTCTATTTACATGGACATTTCCTATAAAGATTCGATGCACAATTCCAGATCTTAAGCTTTTCCACTCAACTGTTTTCATGAAGACATGGTTAAAGAGCTATGAAACCTCCTTAAATTCAAGAGTTCCTACTCTCCCAGTGTGTAGTGTGACTCTTGCACAGCATCACAAAAGAATCTCAGCATACACCCTAAATATATACCAGCTGTAATGGCTTCTGGCTAAATGGAATCCTCCCAAAATACAGAGGGTCACATTTTCCCTGTTACATTGCTGAACAGTCAGCCTGAGCAGTCAGGCATCCTGGTATCCTCTATGTTCTTTCTTTCCAAGTGGTTTTTCAGTGAATGCAAGGAACAAGTTAGCACCTTCACTGTTTCACTTGCTTTTTTCTTTTATCCTCAGAAGAGGAAAAACAGGGTGGGAGGTGCCGCAAGGCAGGTATCTTGAAATGGCACAGCTCCTGTCCTGGACGTACTGAGGACAGTATTGCCTCTTGCCAGGACCTCCACAGAGAAAGGTGGTTTGTCCTAGCTGGCCTCCAGTTGCCTTGGCTGGATTTATTATGAGCAGCTGGCTCCTACCAAAGCTCCAGAACACTCATTTCTAAGTACTGCTCTCCTCCTGAGCCAAACGATTGAATAATTGTCATCCTCGTGTTACAAGGTGGCAAAGCAACCAGAAGTGGATTTGGGAGAAGCCAATGCACCTGCTAAGAAGTCCGGATTCGGGAACTTCTTAGCACCTTATGTAAATATGCTACGGGAATTGATCCATATTGATTGGTCACCAATGTAATGAACGTGAGATGGTCTCCTCTCTTAGGAGGAGGGCTATGTCAGAAGTTTTGCCACTTTGTTTTAAAATCTACTTGCCTAAAAATCCACCCAAAAATGCACAAGTGCTGTTTTGTGAGGGGGTAGCTGCCCTGCATGGGAGAGCAACGTTACCAGGAGAGGTGGCTACAGACATTTTCTGCTTACAACGTACTAGTATAAGATAGAAATGAAGTAACAGATTAATTTCTGTAGCTTTAGTTTGTTACTGAGTCACACCAAAATGGGGATATTATAAAGTCTTTACTGTACTGAAGAATCGGGGATCAATAGTTATTGCAGGCAGACTATCAGAGACCTAAACATCATAGACATTGGTCAAACACACCAACACCATAAATATATGTATAATATCAGCATTTTAAAACATTTCCCCTCACTCACCAACTGAATAGGTGCTTTTTAGTTATGGCTTGGACATCATCCAGTCACTATCTACAACGTATTTTGAGAGCTGAAGGAGGTAAGGGAAGACAAAACCCTGCAGAATTGCATTAAATTTCTTATTTAGTTCTACTTACATATTTCTGCATTCATCAGCAGTAGTGGTTTCAGATCATGCAACTCCTTATCTCCTGGTTTCTGCTGTGTGTGCTTACTGAGGATTAGAAAGTGGTCTTATATTTTCTTCTTCCCAACAGCCTAGAAGAGTTATATAGAATCATTCATTATGAAAATTATTATCATTCAAAACATCAAATTTTGATAAGATAATAAATGTCTTTCATACTATATGTTATGAGTTCAGTTCGTATTTTGTACCCTCTTCAAACCTGCTCAAGTATAGTGTAAACCAGTGTCACACCTAATAAATTACTGCAAGGAGAAGATCTGGTCTTTGTGGCCTGTTGCTTCAGAAGCATCAGATTACAATGATGTTCAACAGAGGGTTTTTTGCCTTTTTTTTTTTTATCCATTGAATGCTTCAAACTAGTTTGGCAATCCTTAAAAGGTTAATGAGTTCTGTCTGCTACAGAATGCCAAACTGATTTAATTCAGAAAATAATAAAACATTCCTAAAACGTAATCAGCTGTCACTTAGGAAATGACATGCAACAAGATAGAGGTGTTTTACATTTTGTTTCCTAAGCAGGGCTTCTGAGAGGTCTAGAGAAAACGTCAGGTGGTTTCTGCACAAGATGCATCTCTCTCCAAAATTGTTTTTACTGGAAGAGCAAACAGCAGTTGTTCAATGTCCCAGTTTCTGTCCCTCCCTGTAGTCACAGCCTCGATCCCTGTTTGCTCAGGACACCTCAAGCCTCTCTTATAGAGGGCAGCACCTGGCACGTGTCTCCTTGACATCCTTTCATGCATCCCAGTGCTCCTCCAGGATCTCAGGGTGATCTGAACACAGCACAGCTAGGACAGGGCAGAGGAGATTGGCAGTTCCAGGAGACCTCTTCCTTACATCGGGGGATGGCTGCTTGGTGTTGGAAGGAGTCTCCTTGTCCTTCCCAGAAGAGGAGAGAAAAATAAGACTGGGTATGTGTCTCAGAATGGTAAGGAGAAGAGAACAATTCTTTGCTCTGTGCCACCCATGCACCCAGGAGCAATCTTCCACTGACAGCCTTTTTGGCATGGTGGACCCATCAAAAATGCCATTCTTCATCATGGATCTCCCCTCTCTGAGGGGGTGCATATGGACTTCTGGAAAATTCACCACAACCACAAGCACTGCAGAGCCTCAGAGGCCTCACAATCCTGGCTCCTTATCAACACCTGCTACAGGTCAGTTTGGCAGGGCCATGTTTTACAGTTTTGGCAAGTCTTGGGAAAAGTCAAAGAAATGACATCACGTTTCCTGAGTTGAAATGCTAAGCAATTTCACATTGTTAATGGAATTAAGACGATAATTTAAGATAGTATGATCTCACACCAAAAGTGATGTCTTGCAGATCTTTAGACACTACAGTTTTCTGTGATCCTGAAATTCTTGTGCTCTAAAATGGCTTCCAGAGCCTGCCCCTTTTCACAGCACCATGCTGCTCTTCTCACTCTGCACCACTAAAGTGTTCAGCAGCGACATCTTACATTTACAGAATGCTTTTCATGTCCAAGCATTAAAGACAGGTCATGTTTATTTCTTTTATAGAGTAGAATAAAAAAAAAAAAACAAACAACCAAATCCAACTTGGGTGACTTGCCAAAGGCTGCTGAAAATCCAGAGCATGCTCCAGTCTTGCTGCCTTCCCTGCAGCCTCCGTGCCCAGACCCACGCATCCTCCAGCAACAACTCCCCAGAACATTTCTGAAGCAATATGGGAGCAAAACAGTTTTAGGCACAAGTCACTTGTGGATACAGTTGGATTATGATACAGTGTGCTTACAGCACTGCTCTTTTAATCGCTCTACCCAGATCTTTTTTGGAGCTTTAATCCCTGCAGCCCCCTGCACTGCACGCTGTAGCAGCTGAATATCCGCCACTGGAGTCCAGCATTTCATCCAAAGACTTCATCCATAGTATCGCCAGAATTTTTAATTGTTTTCTTCCCAATTGTATTCAGTGAGCCTCACTTTTGCTGTCAGCAGAAGGAGCCCCTCTTGCTTGATCTCCCAGAGCACAGAAGTGTACAATGTGTTTCTTCTTGCTGCTTAGCATAAACCACCTTCCATACATTCTGAATGTATCAAGAATGCTGTAAAGTTTAAATTGGGCTATCTGTAATTAACTATGTTTTTAAGAGTTTGTAGGCAATTTCAGAGCAGGGCTTGACCATATTAACGGTTTCACAAGGAGGAAGCAGAATTTAAACAGAGGAAACAAACACAAACATGTTCTTTATTTGAGGGCAATGAAATTCATTTAAAAAAAGTGGGGTTGCAGTAAACTGATTTTTTTCGCATAGCAGCTTCCTATGGACAATATTTAATTAACTGATCAATTAATTAAATTAGCAAAGCCCCAAGTAAATTATTTATCTGTATCATTCCCAGGAGACAACTTTACCTAAAAACATATTTACTTAATTTTTATCGCATTTCCAGTCTGTGTAAGTCTAATTTGTTTTTTAGTTTACCCACAGTAATGATGGTTTCCTTAATAGTCTTTTATGTAACAGCATATAGAGAGAAGCAACACTGGACTCCTGGAATTTGGAGGTAAGCACAGAAGAGAAGTTACTTGCCACTAGCTGAGAGATTTTCCTGCCTGCCAGCTCAATGCAGAGAATTACTATAAACAAGTATTTTTATTCTGGATTTTTTCAGGTAAATTCTGTTGGTTTTATTTCCAACGGTTTCAGCAGTTACATGGAAAAAGAAATCAGCATTAGATTTCACATTGCACTTTGAGAAAACTTGACAAAAAAGTAAAAAGTAAAATTTGGCAGAAGAGCAGCAAGTCTGATGGTTACTAGTGTTTTTCTGATACCCTTTAAATAATATAGAGGCCAAAAGGAATTACAAAAACGTTTCCCAGCCCACTTATGTCCAGGCACCTTGTAGTCTTTCCCTCATAATTTAGAAACAAAGACAGAGGGGGGACACAGAGATGGATTACAACACAAAACAAAAACCCTAAAACCCTTGTCTCTAGCTCACGTGAACTTTCCTCAAGGAGTATCCTATACCTTACTGAGCCATGAGTGAGACATCCTGAGCACCTCTGTGCCCTGCCAGGGTGCTGGGCAGGCTGCAATGCCCAAGGAAGCTTTGGGGTGAGACCCCAAGTTCACCCTCTGCCCAAGAAGCCCGAAGCAGTGCCTACTGGGGTTGGTGCACATTTCTTACCTTACCTTCCTTCTCTAGGACTTCAAGGCATAAGCTTAGTAGCCGACTGCAAACTCTCTGGGACAAGCAGGAGGGTCTGGTTTAAAAGAGTGATTCTGCTGCAATATAAACGAGCTGTTATTAATAATAGTAATATCCAATACCTTACTCTTCAATAGTACGCTGGCTGAGAATAATAATTTTCTAATTAATCAGCTGATACTTTGTTTGGGATCAGCAATAACAGCTCTGTGTCACATCACTCTCTGCAGACTTAGTGGATGTGTAGGACAGCAGCTCTGGTGAAATACAGTGATGCCCACAGCTACCGCAGCATTCCTGGGTCTGGCAATCGATAGAAAGTATCCTGCCTCTCTCATTTTCTATCACCTCTTTAATGTCTTTATTGATACAGTACTTAAAATTTGTCATTAGGTCATACATATTCCTAAGTCCTCTCTCTTTTGCTGTTTGAAGCACCATACCAACAATAGGAAACAAAATTTATTACTTTTCAAAACAGGCAGAAACGTTTAAAAATTACTGCACAGTATGGTTTAATATATATCTGTTGACTGCCCAGGGGCAGCACTTCAGATCATGTGGAAACTGCACATTTATACAAGGGTTCTCTCATTTCTGAAAGGATTTTAACTTCAAACTTAGTTACAATCAGCTATTGTTACAATCACAAGAACATCAAGGGACACTGCCTCAAATCCGTGGCCACATGCTGGACTTCACTTTCACTTATGACAATTATATGATATAAATATGATAATTATACTTATGTGTTCACTGGTATGCCCCTGTCTTTATTCATATAATTCCTTTTCTCTTTTTTACCTGGCCTGGGCAAAGGTCCTTCATCATGCTAAGGTTTTAGAAGTAATTCAAGGCAGTATTTAGCACTCCCTTCCCTTACCACCACAGCCACCTAACGGCATAGCAAATGTGTGTGCTTTCCTTCCTCCTCTGGCAGCTTAAGGGGTCAAGGTCAAAAGTATTGCCTGTGCTAGGCAGATGCCTTCTGCAATCTGAAGAAGGAGGACATAATCTAAAAGAGTCATTTCTAACACTGTGACCATAACTGAGCACTTCATCATTTCTTCTTCACCTTCCTAAACTTTATTTCATCTCGATTGTGCTTTCTGTAATTGTGCTGAAAATCATCTTGCCCTGTTTACAGGGAGAGTTGTCTGTCTTTTACTATCTATCAAAGGTTTAGAGGTGAAGGTAGTGTTGGCAGCCCCACCAGCAGTGGGTTACTGCTTGGAGAGACACATGCAGACACAGCCCTGGACCACAGGCAGTCCAGTAAAACCCATGTGTGATAGCAGCGAACTCTTTAAAGTCCAATAATTAGATGAACACACTTAACTAGGCTAAAAAGTGATTCTGCTTTTTGTTTCCCAGCACAAATTATGAAATCAAGGAATGACACTCCCCCTAAAGTCACCCCAAACGAACACGTAACCTGCTTGTATTTTGGTCTTCAAAGATATCCAAAGAACAAAAGATTCTACCTAAACTCACAATAAATTAATCATGGGCCCAGAAGTCACTGACTGTCTAGTTGTCTGAACATATCTCCAAGTTGATGGACCAGAGGATGCTCTCTGCTCTCTTGGCTGTTTTGAACCTCAAAAATAAAACATCTCTGAACAACACCTCTAATAAAGCAGCTATGCACTCTGCTGATGCTATTGCTGCCTGAGAATGGCTCCACAAAGACAACAATAATGAAAAAAAGGTTTCTACAGTTTTGTTTTTGTCAAAATGAAACACTAAATTGATGTATTTTTATTCCCTGGCCACAAATACCATTTCACAGTCCAGAATCATTACATACTCTGCAGTGATTGCTTTCACTAACAATAATATTTTTACAAAGCAACAAAGCACTTTGACTAATACGTTTTCCCTGTTTCCCAGGACTACCCAGCATCTCCCTGGTGGTGAAATGGCCACGTCCTTTCCTGCGTAAAGCACCCTACCACAGCCGACAGCTTTGGGGAGTTATTGTAGAAAAATCACTGAAACCATCAACCCAGTGCACAGCAGCGGGCTGAGAGGCAAACAACATCAAGTAGTATTAGCAAGGGGATAGAGCAGTAAACAGGAGGTGATACACTTTCTGGGTAAGATGATCTTTAATAGCTATAACCCATAGGGAGCTTACCTAGCCCCCTTTGCAGGGCTGGGCACTGCGATACAGGAAGCACAGCGCTGCCTTGCAAAGGATGTACCGTAGGGCAACAAAGATAATATCAGGTCTCTAAAATCTAAGTTTGTAAGAAAAGGTTAAGGGGGTTGAGTTATTCTCCCTGGAAAATAACAGCCACAAACGTGACCTAAAAGAAGTTTTCAAAATTATGGGAAGTCTCTGGTAAAATTCTTAGTGATACTTTGGTCACAGTGGCAAGACATTCACAAAAAGAGAAATACAAACATTATAAAACTGGGATTAAAGAAGAATTCGGAGAACGGAGCTATTTCATGCATAGTCAATAAAAAATAAAGGTAGTGCTAACTCCCATTGAGGTCAACAAAAAAATTGTCATTGGTCTGAAGGAAGTAGAGATATCCTGGAATAATTCCCAAGATGAACAAAACATATTGCACTGGAGTTAAAATGATGTTTTTCTCAGCGATTAATTTCTGAGCAAAGAGCAACAATGGAAGAGGGAAGCACCCAGAAGAAAAGGTTAAATTACAACAGAAAGACTGGGTGACATTTCTTCTTTCTGCCTGGGAAATCACATCTTTAAGGAAGTTTCTGGGTGTGAGTTTTCCTGGGCAGGCACAGAGAGCTCTGTTTGTCTCAGATGAGAAGCAGATGGCTGTAAAGCAGGATTTTACTGGTTTGCGTCCCCTCTGTGCATTCAGGGATGGGGAGGAGAAATTGTTGGAAGTTGCCACTTGGACAAGGAAGCAAGGGCATGGGTGTGGTGATCTGCGTCCTGCAAATCCAGTCACTGTTGAGGCTGATGGAGGTGGGAAAGTGCCTGCCTTTGAAACAAAGGAACCATGCTTCTCCTGCCCAGGAGCTGGTGTGGGAAGGGAAGGATATTTTGTCATCCCTAACCAAGGAGACGTATGGGTAACCATCAATCCTGTGCAAAATAGGGGAGAAGTGAGTGCCTCCAGCACACTGCAGGGAGGGAAAAGCTTCCCAGAGCTCTAGCAGAAATGCTGGACAAGCAGCTAAATTCCTTCCCAGAAACTGCTACAGTGACAATGCAATGCCTCCTGGCTCCCTCCAGCCCACCTCTTGCAATAAATGTCAGCCTGCAGCCGTATTGGGCATAATTAGCCTATGATAATAAATTACCCACATTTTCAGGAAAATATTAGAGACCATCATTATTTGGAATAGAGCTGCATTCAGCTGCACAACCCTACCTAATATGATGGATGGAGTAGTCATACCACTGAATACATTTATCTAGAATGAAGTGATTATTTCGAAGATGAACACAGTCAGAAATAAGTGCACATGAATCATATACTACTACACGCTGGAGAGTATCAGAGTAGCAGGGGTTGTAGGTCAGCTGACCAGCCCATAGCTTTTAGTTGGTAGATTATTTCACACATATACCATAGGATTTTAAAGCTCAATCTCAAAATCCCTCTGAATTTAAAAATGATTCCATGTTTTCTCTTGGAAGGAGGAAAAGAAAAAAAAAAAAAAAAAAGAGATACGGGAAGTTTTTTCCCCCCCTACCTTAGAGAAGATCTTTGGTGTTGAGTCCACTGTCCAGCTACAGGTGAAAGCATATTGCCCAAAATACCACAGGCAAGCATATTATAAAATAATTTTGCTAACAGCTAATCATTGTATGAAAAAGAAAGTAAACAATGAAGCACTTCACGTGAGGACTTCCTCATGTCCAACTGACTGGAAGAGAAGACAGGAGTCATTAAAGCAGAAGACTCTCATCAGCTCTGCAACAAAACTATGCATGCTTTTTTTGACACATTTTGATTCCCAACAATATTTCTTTGGCCTTTTCCAAACATTTTAGTAAAACGAAGAAAATCATCCAGGATTATGGACAAGGCTCATAACTCTGTTCCCCATCACAATCTTGCCTTTTTTCTTGACACATTCTGATGGTACATAGGGTTACTTTACACATCAAAATTCCATACCTGTGAATGAAGATAGGCTCCTGTTTGGTGAGTGGGGTCTCCGGAAGGCTCTGAACAAAGTTAGATGCTTTGAACAGGGTGTGTGAATACACAGTATTGTGTACATTTGTCTTTCTGAAATGCAATAGCATAAATATAATTTCTACACATTCTTCTCAATTATGAGCATGCTTTTTTTTTCCATCTGGAATGATTCATGGACTTTCATGCAAAGAAACTATATCTTGCAACTCAAGAGAAAACAAAGAATTTTCAGTCATATTCCATGTTCCCATCATCATCATTGCTGGAAGAGATGGGTTTTTTTTCCTCCCCTCAATCCGTCCCAGCTACAAACAATTTTATGCTCCCAGAAGAGATGTCTAGATTTTTGCTGGTAGGCGTGCTGTAGCCAGCTTGTGGGGAAGCTTGTTTACCAACAGTGGTACTATGCAACATCTCCAGCTGTGAAAAACTAATCAATGGATCTCTCTTACTGTCAGACTAGTGAAAGTGTCTTTTTGGATAAGAAAACCAAAAGCAATTTTTAAAAGCTGAGGTTATCTGTTATTAGACATACTTAAGATGAGTTACCACTAGATATATGGCTGCTTTTTTTTTTTAAGATTTATTGTATTTCTTGATAGGTCATCAGTTAAGGATATTTATTACATCAGGCATCCATCCAACTGTTAAATGTCTTGCTTACTGTAAATCAGAATTTTAAGCTAGTTCTTGGATATGATACTACCCATATCTTAAAGCCAACCTCATCCTCAGTGGAAACAATATTATAATTTAAAACATAAATATTTCTAAATTATAATTTATAAATATAAAGTTATAATAATTAAAATACTTAATGCAGAGTGATATTTCTTTGCTTTAAAATAAATAGTATCTATATGAAGTCCAATATTCAAATTTTTTACATTTGCCTAAAATATTTAAATATAATCTAAACTAAGGAGATATTTAAAGGTAGGAATCAATGCTACCCCCAAACTACAATTTTCAAAAAATTGTAAGTATTGAACATTTGAAACATACAACCAAATTCAAACAAGTTCAAACATTTTTGGACAATCTGAGTATTTGTTTTCGCAGGTTTGATATATTTAGGGAAGTAGAGGCAGGTGAAGCTCTTTAATAATGCCTCCTGAAAGCGGCATGCTGGTAAAATCATAAAGCAGACTGACATTAGGATGCAATACCCATGGGGTAAATAAAAGATGGAGTGCACAGGGAGGAGCCTTTTATGGCTCAGTCTATACCTCAAGATCTGTGAATGCTTGAAGGAAACAATTACATTGCATCTAATTTTTCAGACTTTCCAGAACAGTTTGTTGCTTTTTCTTTGGATGGAACATTTGTACGAAGAGCTGAGTAAGCCTTTTATGCCCTCCTGCACTGAGCTGTCTACCCAAAGCCCTAATGCACTGCTTCAGGGTTAGGGCTCAACTCAGAAAGGGCACTGCCACAGCATCTCTGCTGTTAACAGGGAGAAAAATTCCCTCTCCTCTTTTTCTCATGTGAGAGCAGAGTCTCTTCAGCTCTCCTCTCGTTCACCGCTGATAACCAAGAACTTGTCAGACAGAATGAACTCCAATGTGCATTGGAAACATCAGGAAAAGATGGTGTCTGTTTTGTTAGTGCTCTGGGTTCTCACCTGCACGTGGTCATAGAAGAGATTTCCAGATTTCTTTACTCTTGGTAGGGAGATATTTCACTCATAGCCCATCTTTTTGCCCAAATAAAATGAGAAAGGGAACATTATGCCTTTCCATAGTCAGACTTGCTTCTGGATAATTCCTGGTCAGTTGAGGAGAAAATTAATTCAAGATTAAGGGAACGAAAAAAGGCAAAACAAGGTAGGGAAAAAGAACAGAAGAGGAGAGAGAAAATATAGATCTTTTTGTTTGCTCATTTGTTCTTTTATATAGTTGATGATTCTTTTCTGTAAAAGTGGTATTTTCAGGTAGCTGCTTTTGCCCCAGCTTGGGTGAAAATTAATATTCATTTGGAAAATCAGAAACACAGCAAGATCAGAAATGTCCACTGAAGTGCACTTGCACAAAGTATCATGAAGCTTCAGGGGATCCATAAGTAAAGTACTTCTCACCCCACACTCACAGGACGGGAGGCTGTCTGGGAACATGAAGTCCCCTCATTCCTCTCCAAAGATTTATTTTCTTCCACTCACTTGTGGGCTGCTTTCTCTCCCTGCAAGAGCACACAGAGCTGCATAACTTGGTGGTACAGTGATTTAGCACCTGAAGTGGGGAATTTACTTTCCTAATCTGAATTATTTTAACTGCCAAAACCATAAATGCTGCTCCATTAGGCCAGGTGAAAGGGAGGCAGCAGAATTCCTGTTCCTTCAGCAATCGGTGCTACCACCACAGGAGGGGCTTTGCCAGCACCACTGTCAGGGGATACAGCCCTCTGAGTTTGGTCAGGGGGTAAGTAGAAGGTAAGTAGCAATTTTTTTTGCTAGTTTTAAATTGTCAATAAACACCAAGAGAGAGAATTTTACAAAAAAAACAAACAAACAAAAAAAACCCCAAACAAACAAACAAAAAAAAACCAACAAAAAAACCCCACCACTTCCATGTCAGAGTGGTTTCTGAGAGTGCTTTTCAGATACAGCCAGACAGCATTATGTTTCCTATATGCAGCTTACCTAATGCATATATGCACATTTACAAAAACACACACACTTATATACTTTCACATTTTGATAATAAACACATTTTGAAATAATTTCATGACCAGAACTCGGTAGTTAGAAGAAAGAAGTTGCTGGATTAGTAGCACCAACCAATACCCTCTCTGTCAAGGCAGAATTAAGTCAACATATTTTTTAAAGTGTTAAAAATATTCCTTTATAAACTTCACAAAAATTAACTGGAATATGGAATAGAGATGTAATGATCAGCTGCTTTGCTTTTCTGATAGGAGTTTGACTCAAATCCCAAACCTCTGAAGGTATAAGACAAATAGGAGACTTGTGCAAATTAATTTGCTAAAAGAACAGGTAATCATGAAAATTATCCCAACATTTGATGACAGGGAAGCCTGTGGTCATGCGTACCCAGTCACCCACACATCCTGTCACTGAAAACAAAGGATGCATATCAGAATTGAATTGCTAGGAAACCACTGCAAAAGAGCTATTCATATATACACAGGTAAATTAATTAGTAAATAAGCAGCAGCTTAGATGAAGCTGCTGCATCCTCAGCAAACTTATAACAAAGCCACCAGAGGCAGCAGGTCAAAGACATAATTTTTTTCATTGTCATTCTGCAGGTATGTTGCAATTATTCACTGTAATGCACTAAATACAGGGTCAGGCTTTTTCCGCAAAAGGCAATGTCAAAACTCCAATTGACTTAAATGGGAAGAGAAATGGGCATTAAGTGGGCAGGCTGATTTTCCTCCATGTCCACTAAGACACGCAATTTAACAGAATTGCTTAAGACAATCTTTGCAGTCTTTCTCTAAAGCTGGTGGTACTTAATGGAATTTGTCCTCCAAGATATTTGCCTAATCATTAGCCATTGACTAATTAGAGATTAATACATACACACTAAAATTTCCAACTGACTGCTTTGTAGGGTTCTTTCCCATTTCTCTGGGCCTTCAGGCTCCCTTCTCACTGCTGTACCCCTGAGAGATGTGCTTTGGAGACTCTCTCCTCTTCCTCCTCCTCCACTTCCTCTCAGCAGCCAGGAGGCTGCTGGAATTCATGCTCACCCTGACAAAGCTGCTCACAGACCGGTTACTTCAGGATAGTCACCACTGAGCAAAAAAGCTTTACAGAAAATTATATGAAGCTGAACTCCATCTACGTTCATGCAGTAGGTGTTCCAGATCTCACAGAGATGAAGATGACCCATTAAGCGTAATCTTAGATTAAGCAGATCTAAGCAGTAGTTTTCTTTTTTTTATCATCACTTCTGCCTTTCATAAACATTTGTAAACTATGCTTTCAATTTTTTTACTTTTACGAATATATGCTAGTTGATACATTTTACCTTAGACTGAGGTAAGAAAACTGAAGAGCAGCAAGGCAGTCTTCACCCTTCAGCCTGGGCTCTGGCACACCTTGTGTCCTCTGCATCACCATAGCATCCTTGCCAGTGTCCAGCAAGCCACAGAGGAAAAATATCCATTGAGAAGCTGGCACAACAAAGCAGGAGAGGGAAAAGTTTCTTCCAGAGACTCTGATGACTCTAAACAATCTCCAGCCAGCAATAAGGTACCGGCATGCACCTTCAAACCTGAACGTCAGAGCGAAAGCATCCATCAGATTTGCATGCATACTCACATTAATCCTTCTTACAATACGTTTGTACAATACCTACATCCATTTTGCAGTGAGGTGGCAGACAACCCAGATTTTCACTGTATTTCTCTCAATTTTGGCTGAGGACTTTAGACCATTTCCACTGAGCAACCATTATCTGTCATGACAGCCACCATAAGTGACAAGTCTTTTAGATCCCTTCTCAGAATTATTTCTTACTGCCATGCAAATATTACATGCATCAATAGAGAAAGTTTTCCCATGGAATTTACTTTTAAAAATTGTCCAAAGACAATTCTTCTAAAAGTTAGATATTTCTATACAGTATTACTGCTCTAAGAAAGTTGCATTTCTTTTGGAGTAGTATTGTCATCAACAGAAAACATGATGACAACATCCTTACTTTCAGGAAAAAAATACCCTCTGAATGTCTTGACATCTGCAAAGAGTTATATTGGATCAGCAACTCATAGCCAAGTGACTATGCAAGCCCAGAGAAAACCATTAGTATAAAGCAGTCTGCTGCAACTGGAGTGGGAAAGGCGCTACAGCAAGAATCTGTTGAGCAGTAACCCTTGTCCATCAGATTAACATTTGAAATAAAGCCTTCAGGAAATAAATGAACATTGTTGAAGAAGCATTCACATGAGTTTATATGACACTTCCCTTTAGCTCTTTGTAGACTCTCTGGACTACAGAATTCAACTTTGATTTTTTTTTTTTTTTTTTATTAAAAGAGCATAAAATCTAATTCAGCCTGTTCTGAACCTACCAAGACTGCAATGGCTTCTACTCAAATCAGTGAAGTTATCACAAATTCAGTCAAAATTTAGTTCAGACTGAAATGCCATCTGAAATTTCAGGGATGGCCAGCTTAATCTTTGGGTAAACCACTGCATTTTTCAGACTTTTTTTAAAGCTTGCAGACATATCTCATTTCCAGGTCCAGCATCAAAAAGAGTGGAAAACAAGTAAGCTATAAAGCACTTTTTCCTCCAAATTTAGAGGAATTTTAAAATTATATCAGTAGACAATTCCACATATTCCACAATTTTAATCCATTCCACGATATTTCTTGCTAATCGAAGTTTGTAGTACGTTCAAAATACAAACGTATTTTTGACTGCTCACATAGTAGCACTTCTCTTATTGGACTTGCCTCATTCTTAACTGATTCCTTGTTTAGTCACAGGAACAGCAAATTTCAGTTTCCGTGAGCACCCATGCCAGAAAACTTTTTCCATATTCTTTCCACAAGGTGCAAGAGACATAAAATTGGGAACAAGGGGAATTCATGGTTAAACACGGCTAGAGCCAACAAATATTATATTATTAACCCACTATGTAAAATATGTATGTTAATACCATCACCCTTATAGAAAAGGGGTAACATACATTTACATATCATTCTTCAGACTGGAAAATTCAAGGAAGTTTTCTTCAGCATTTCAAAACACCTTATAAATCACATTAGTACACCAAAAATCCTTGGTCATACCACTGCATTTGTTCTTGTTTGCTGTAAAGAACTGTGAGAGAGAAGTAAAGCGCGCTTCAGATATGCATCTATTTCTGCCTAAAGAAAGTGCGTTACTGGTGTGTTTGCCATGGGCTCAGAGATGAAGATAACACCCCAAACCTCTAGAGTCTCTAAATGCACTTCCACCAAATTCAAGGCAAAACTTCCTTTCAGTTGAAGATCACAGAGAATTACTGCAGCGGCAAAGCCTCCTGTCTCCCCAGCCTTGGCTCACCCCCTCCCTTCAGACTGGCGCTGCCTATTCTGCAACAGTGGTTCAGGATCAGCTCGTGGATCAGGACCTGGTCCTTACCGAACACCCAAAGCTTCTAACCCTGATGCAATGCTTTGGAAATGACTTGCTAGCAAGGGTTTGTCAAAATAGATTTTAAAAAACCCATGGGAAAAATTTAAGGCAGCGGCAAGCGAACATATATCAACATCAGTTAAAAAAAATCAAAGCATGAATCTACTGACATTCAAATAGCCTCCCCCTAGAAAACAGGTTCTATTCTCAAAGTTTGCATTCCTGTGACAAATGCACAAAGCATCACTTGATGTTGCTAACCATGCTGTTCAAAGAAAGTGTCTCCTGCTTCTCTTTTACAGCATTCTCAGCCCAGTCTTTTTGTCTGTGGAGATAGTCTAATATGTAAATATCCTTCTACAGTCTCTTCAGAATAAAAAGGAGGTCTTGGGAATTGAAATTCTATTTATATTTATCATAACTTGATAAGAGTAGAGTGTGTTTATTTAAATACTCTACCATTATTTCTTCTTAACAACAGGCAGCTCTGAAGTGCAGTTATAAGTCTGTTTACACCACACAGATATCAAATTGACTTGCTAATGGTAACTTTTATTCGGTATCCATGGGTTACTGTGTCATGTGATTTGACATCAAGTACAGACAGTGCTGATTAGTAGCATCCAGTTCTGTCCATCTCTGTGCATCACTGAACCATCTGGTCATTTATTCACTAATAAGCCCCTAATGGCCCAAATATTCACCGGCCTGTCATTGTGACATGGCATAAAATGCCTACATCTTTCAACTTGCTTTGACATGTTGCTTGTTTCACATCAAAACCCGTCATTTACAGGAAAAGAGCTCAGAGGGGTAAAAACTTGACCTAATCTGCAGTGTTAACACAAAGACAGAGGCTTTGTTATCTGGTAGCCTGACTGAAAGCATGTAAATGGGCATGAATTCATTTTGTACATTTTTCCATGCTCATTTTACAACATTCTTTAAGTTTGGTATCATTCCTAATATGGGTTTTTATGTGGGTTTTGCTGTGAAATCTCTTTTCTTTATCTGTTAATATTCTTATGAGTGCTTTAAAGGGAGCTGGATTCCCAGAGACATTTGTCGGTTTTCTATATAGAAAATGTGTATCAATGGGAATTTTACGGGCAGCCACAGAAGTTTTTTAAACCCTTCTATTAAAAATTAGTATGATTAATAATTTTACTTTGCATCTCTTTTATCTTTGCCTAGATATCAATAGGCAGTGTAATACTTCCTGCCCTAAAGGACAGGAGAGGAGATGCATTAACTATTTCCAGTTGTAGTACGTTAGATTTCGCAGAATCTTTCTAGATGAGAAAAATCTCACAGTATATAATCACACAGCAAAGTCAAACATGTTATTACTTAAAAGTCATGAATACTTAGTAACTGAAAAGATTTCTCTCTTCAGCTCCATCACACAGAATTGCTGGAGAAGAAAGAGGTCACAATCGATGCTTTATTTTTTTTTAATCTTACTGGATATGGCCACAGTTAAAATAGTTTAAAAAAAGCAAACACCCATTAAACTAATTGCTGTTGAAATCTTGGTTAATACATCATTAAAATGTGATTAAAGCATGATGTAATTGATTGTAACTAGAACACTTAGGGTGGTTTTATGGCTCTGCAGTCATTGGTGTGATGGGACACATAATTCACCCAGTATGTTAGCTTCACTAGATGTGTGCCTCTGTTGGCACACTAGCTTCTTGAAGCAAGCATACTCTACTCAACAAAAACTTCCATTGTGTTACCTTCTGGCTGTTATGCTGGTTTCTAAGGTGATAAGCTTAAAAAAAAAAAAAAACAAAACCAAACCCAAAATTATTTTAACATGATAGAACGTTTGCTTTTTTTTTTTTTTTTTAATAACTGCAGTGTTTAAAATAGCCTTTTATTTTCTTTTTTTGTGGGCTGGTGTTATGTATATGTTACCGGTGGTAGTTCCTGTAAATGACATGAACATCATCCAGGATAAATCCTCTGCCTGCAAATGCTAGTAAATTTTATCAGAGAATTCAGGTCAGCTAATGAATCAATTTGAATGCTGGCATCTTCATGCTGAGATTCAATCAAGTTTAAATTTCATTTAAAATTAGTTAGTTTACAATACTTCCAGTCAAGCCCATAACTAAGTCTTAGGATACATACACAGAATTTAGTGTATGTATTCAAATGTTTCTACTTTTTGATTATTCACTTCACCAATCCTTGCTACACAATGTTATTCTCAAGGGCATCAATAAACACATTCACTCCTGTCTTATAAGCTTGAGAATACCTTTTGCACTTACTCAGAGCCCTCAAAGCTAGAGAGGGCTAGAAAACAATCTTTTTTTCTGAAAAACATTGAGGTTTTGAAACTAATCTCTATTCAACATTAAAACAAAACCCAAAGCAGAGCCAAGTCAAGCAAGATATGAATTGATATTTTTCTAAGCCCCTAAATGGGTATCTTATTCATAATGTTGTTAATTCCTCTTGCTCTAAAGAAAAATCCCACCTGACACATGCAAAATCTTTTTGACAACATTTAATCAAAGTGGAAAATTGCTATGGAAAAAAATAAAAATCTGTTTTGATGACCTGTCATTTTCTGATGGAAAAAGCAGTTTTGTCAACAACACAAACCCCGATCAATTGAGGATATATTCCCATTTGTGCAAATAGGACTTAAAGGTACCAAAATACTACAGCCTCTTGTAGGATTTGTTCTTTGGTTCTAAATTTTAGCATGCCGAGCAGTCTCAAATCAGTACTTACAGTAATGTTAAATACAGTTATGAGTATGAATGGCAGCTGGAGAGTGGTTCTTTTGCATTTTATTTATGTTTTTCAGATTTTGAAAATTAAATAATTTCATGTTAGTTGAAAAATTTCATTCTAACTATTTCAGTCAATATTGACACTTCTAAAAACTTTTAGAATTTTAAAACTTTGTTTCAGGTACTGATCCTTTGAAATTGGGTTTTAATTTTTTTTATTTGAAATTTAGTTGACATAAAGGCAATTACTTGAAATAAGTCAGAAAGAATAAAAAATAATCTTTTTCGTTAGATACATTATTGAAGTGAACCATGTTGATATTGAAAAAAAAATTAATGTTGAGTAAGAGAATGAATTGTAACCACTTTCATAACCCTGATGTCTCTCAGGAAAAATGTTCTGGTTGTCTAATGGGCAATCTCTCAGAAAAATTCCAGTTCTGCTCAGTATCAAATAAGCCTGGGCTCACCGTCAGCTCTCATGGAATAGTGCTTGTGGAATGGGAAATGGAGAGAAGTGTTTACTTCTGAGATTTAGGGGGAAACTTCCTCAGAATAGTTACACTGCTCTGTCTGGAATAACGGGTTTTTATCAGGACACAGCACAGGACATCTTAAATGCATCTTGAACATTGTGTTTTATCAACTACTGCTTATTATAGGATTTGCAAAAATCTTTAAAGCTAATGATGTTGTCAGTAGCAGGTATGCAAATACAAATGGAATATTTGCTAAACTAAAAAGACACCATTTCAACAAGAGTAAATGTGTCATGCAGCAACAGAGTTGTAGATATCGGGTGGTAATATCTGTGATCATCAGCTGGCCATATTTTGAATACAGAACATTTGTAAAAATTACATCCTGTTTTTAACTGCATAAATGCAAAATCGTATTGATGATGCATAGGCATTTCAATCACCGGGCCATGACTTCAGCTAGATCCATTTGAATCAGAATTAGCAGAACACAGCACCGTCTATTTTTGTAAGAATAAAACAGAACAGAAGCCATAAACCGTTTGCTTGGCTGCTGCTAAAATTCAAAAGCTAGCCTTTTTCAGGAAAAGTTTTTCAATAGCTGATCTTTATCGCTTACCAAACACATGTGGCTGCATCCTCAAAGTGGCTGTTTAAAAAGCCAGCTAATAAGCATTTAAAGGAAATCTTATTATTACCTTCTTAGAAACAAGATAATAAGATTGCATATACATAGCACTACTTAACCAAAGCCATACACTACTCAAATGAGAATAAAAGATATTCATTGTTTTTAAACAGGTAAAAAAAATTACATCTGTCAAAGGAGATAAAAAAGGTTGCACACCCAATCAGTAGAATAGCACAGCTGCCCCAACTGTGTTGCTTTTTTTGATAGGGTAACTTGGGCCACCTTCCCCAGACCTCCTTTGCAGAGCATTTAATTCCTTGCTCTTCAGGATATATACCAATATCTTAACACTGATAACATTACAAACTGTATCTCTACAGCAAGCAGAACTGCTTCTTTTTTAATACATTTTTAGTTCTATGTAGCAAGAAGAAAATGGTTCCTGGCCACTGGTGAAAAAATCTGCCACCAGTGCTTATACACACTGAAATAGCAGCATATTGCTACTGTTCACTTAGATGGAAATTAATGCAGTAACAGCACATTTTAATACTGAAAGCCAAAAAATGTGAAATTTATTCAACCAGCCTCTGAGTATTTTTCTTGAAAATATCCATGTTTTCATATGTAGAACTAAGTGTTTTTGAAAGCAGTACTTGTACAACCAACTAAAACTGCAAAGCATTAATACTGCACCCTTTCAGATAAGATCAGATCATAATGGTATTTTTTAACGTTCCACATAATTACTTCCTAATCCTGCAAAGATATTTATACATTTGCTTAACTTTTCATATGTGAATATTTTCATTGATTTAATATTTATCCAAGTCTTTGAAGTATTAGGGCCTGAGCACAAGGCTAATTATATGCAAAGAGCATTTGTAACTCTCCTAATGACATCAACTGTCTCATATTTGAAAGTAAATATTCCTACTGCCCTGCCTAACTGTTGACTTTCTATTAAATATTTTACTTGGAAACAGAGTGGTAGAAATTGAATTTCAAACTTGCCTATTTGTATATTTAGACCCAAACTGATGCAGATCATACAGAAATAAACACTGTTTATTAATGCAGCAGAAGTGCTGCTGGTACATTAACCCCACTATCATCAAGAATGTCAAAAAAATAGCATGCAGCTCTGCACTGGCAGGCACACCGGGAGTGCCTACTGTATGTACCCACATGTGAGACAAAGTTTGTAAAACTCAGATCCATTAGTACTTACAAAGACTTAAAAGAAGCTCTCTAATGCAATAAATCTCAAGTAGGGTCAAATATACGTTGTAAGGTACTGAACAGGCTATAGTGATATCCATATGGTGAGGTGAGATGCAGACCTAGGTTTTTAATGGGTCTGAGTCCATCTTTTGAAATAGTTGTCATAGTGACTTGCCACTACAACTTTGGGAGTGCAACTACTCATGCTTGTGACTGGCTACGCATTCACAACAGCAGACAGAGCACCCAGCGCTCTATCTCAAAGTCACCATTTTTACTACAGTGACATCAAATAATTTAATAGGTGATGGAGCAGAAGAGCAAACGGACCACTTCCACATGTGTCTATTTGCACACACGTAAAAACCTATCAGCCTCCTTGCATTTCCAGACCCACTAATCACTCACAAATGATCTGATCCCACGTTTGCTCCCTGAAGTAATTAACTAACAAAGGTGATTATCCCAGGGTCACCATCAGGCTACCAAGAAATGATTGTTACCATAAAACAGAAAGACTGGAAGTGAGAAAACCACAATTGTCTCATCCAGTATACAGTTCTATATAGTTATATAGTATATAGAGCCACTCTTCTGCAATAAGAAAGTAGTCACTTAAATAAAGTCCAGTACATGCCAGCTGTGCTTCAATGGGACAGAGGCTCTAAAGTCAACAGCAAAGATGCATTAAATGCTGCTTTATCTGCTTACTCTAGCGAGCAGTCATTTATTATTTTCTACTGGAATCGATTGTCCTGTGTAGCTTCTTTTTTAGGTTTTCATGGGAAATAACAGAATGTCACAAGGGTCCTTAGGTGACAGAAGCTCTGCCACACTGCATTGTCTGCCAAGATATTAATTAACATAATTAAATAATCCATGACAGAGAAAATATGATCGTTACAGCATATACTATGTCATCACTAATGTTAACAAAAACTTAAAGCCTTTATCAGTTGAAATGCACCCATCATACAAAAAGTAGGTAAATAAATTTGAGACAGACCTATCATAGGGGTCTACCCTTAATTCCTTCAGCAATAGAAGGCTTTATGTTCATTTTCTTGATCCGCTGCATCTGATGCTCATTCTAGACTTTTTAATTGATGTCTGTACAAGTGTCTGATGACAATTTCAGTTGTGAACCTGTCCTCTGTGGAGCTTCTACTACAAAAATCACAAATATTCTCTTCTCAGCAGTTGTCCAACACCCTGGTGAGTGTTTTCAGAAAAATCCCTCTTGTTCTGGAAATCCACTTCCTAGCAATCTACCTGGTGACTTCTAGGAGATTCTTAGAACTTTAATACATACAAATTAATCCAAAATCAATGGCATTTAAGGGTGAACAGTAATTCTGAAAACAGAGTCAAAACAAACTCAGATGCTCAAAATCACAGACATTTTTGGGAAAAAGAAGACCCGTAGTGTACACTCACCACAGGTCAAAGTAAAGCTGTAGCACAAGTGGTGGTCTTACTCTACAATCAAGAGAGAGCATTCATCAGTGTACACTTCCCAAGGGGCCAAGTCCTGTAGACCTCACTCAGGCAAATCTCTTTTTGGTTTGGATCTAAGAGTTCAGATTTTTACCCTTCAACAACGGGTCTGGCTGCTACCTCCTTTTCCGCGCTGCACTGAGTAGATGATCTCCAACAACACCAGTTTTGCCACTAAGTATGCTCTCTTTTGTAACAAAGGACTATGCTGAAGATGGGCAGAATTGCTCTTCAGCCCTTGGTATGTACTTAGAATCTATTTCTGCTAAGAAAAATCCAGAGGAATATTTGACTCACCTTTACCTGTCTCTGCAAGAATGACTTGCAGGCAAGAAGAGAAGTGGAAGGAGAGTGGGAGCCATTCCGTACAAGCTACTGCTGCTATGCCAGATCTTTTGAAATAAAGCAAAAATGCTTTTGTAAAAAATTGTTTCCTAATTCTGATTATAATACAGTTAAGTATCTACATTTTGGATGCAGTTGAATTGAAATGAAGGAAAACTTCCTATGTTTTTCTCAAACTCGTACCCTATTTTTCTCTTATCCATTTATTCCTCCCAGTCCCAAAGTTATGGACAGTGTCCCACAGTAGCCTGTCCTAGCGGCAAGACCCATTACACTCTTTCTTTGCACACCGAATTCTGACTTGGATTCTTTTCTTATGTAACACATCCAAAATTCAGTTCTCAGAAACAAGCCTTAGAGCACAAACCACCAGACCTCTCCCTCCCTTGTCATGCTGCACTGTTTGCTTACTTTCAGAGGAAAGATGAGCTTCCCTTTAGCTGGCTTAACTCCAGAACTAATTATCTGAGATTAGTGACCTGCACAAACCTTGTTGATTCCAAGGAAATTCACCAAGCAGGCTCCAAAACAAATGCAAAAATCAAAGGTTTTTCACATTGACAACAGCTGTTAGTCTATTCTTCCCTCCTCCAAAACCACAAAAGATAAAGCAGACCAAAGCAGAAACTTGAAAGGTGTCACTATATGGTTTAGGATACTCTATTTAAAAATCTTCCCATTTTTTAGATGTTTATCTATATTTTCGTTTTCCTCAGTGATTTATTCCCTTGGTTTTCCCCCATAGGGTGAATACTAATAAATACTATATTTTGTCATTACTCTGTATCAGGTCTCAGTTTTCAGTGTTTTGGCTGTGTCATGCTTTGCCTAACTAGCAAGGCATGGCTATCAACCCTAAGTTTCTAACATAAGCAGAAAAAGGAGAAAATAAGAGAACAAAGGGCATAAGGATAAGCCTTTCCTTTATCAACCCTGGTTGGTTTGGACTATAAACTTAGATAAAGACTACCTCTTCTCACTGGCATGAACATCAGATAGTAAAATGGGAGCTTAACTGTGGGGATAAATACCACAACAAAGGAATAGCAATTATATTATTAATATTCCATCTGCTTTGATTAATTTTCTTGTGACAATTTTAGAAAGTGCTTTACAATTGCTGAGTTCATAGCTGCTGTACACAGTGCTTGAACACCATCTTGAACAGTATCAAGGGCAACTTAACAAAAGCAGCATGGAGCCACGTGTATCTGGGTTGGACTCTGCTATGAGACACAGTTCACTCTGTCTTTCTTCATGTCCACAATTTTCAGAAGTATTTTCGTGAGGGCCCTTGGACAGTTCATCATCACTGTTGATTTTTAAAAACGTTTAGGCCACAGCAGATAAACCTATTTCCATGTTCAGGATGCTCGTTGACTTTACACAGGGAAACACTAGTATCTAAAACCTGGAGTGAGGATCATCATCATACATGAGCCTCCCAATGCAATGAAAACACATTTTTCCTCCAAGTCAGGATCTCACTCTATGGAAAAACAAAGCTTTCATAAGTTAGAGTTTCTCACGGTTTAATAGTTAAATGAGAGAAAATGGTTTGCTAGTAACTTTCAGTTAATTTTTGTCAACTAAAGAAGATGCTTAGTTTAGACTACTTAGCTCAACAGGCTAAGGATGCCAGGGATTAAGAGTTTGGATTTGGAAGGATTATATCATGGAAAGAGAATAATCAGTACTATTTAGTTTTGGCACCTTTATATTCTTAATTTCCACCTAGTGTAAGAGCAAACAGTACTGGGCAGCATTCCAGAAAATGTTGCTGAAACAAAGAAAGTAGTATATAGCGGGCTGTAACTCTTAATAAAATTAAAAAAAAAAAAAAAAAGCAAGATGCTGAGATAAATGATTCATATTTAATCATGTGTTTGTCTGTAGAGGGAGCATTTAACTTTATATTAATTCCAAGATTCTGACTTTTGACCGAGTTTCTACCGGCAATATCTGTTCTATAGTTAAAATTGTATCAATCTCTAAGATTGCATGTTAAAGCCAGAAGGATTATCTTCATATATTATTAAATCCAATGTATATATAAGTAGTTCTTACTGATGCAAACTGCAGTGCCTTCTTATTCTGAGAATAACAAAAAAAATAGGCTGAATGAAGTAAAACGAATATAGAGTATGCCCTTTTTATAAAGCCAACACAATGCAGCAGCAGAACTCCGTTAACTACAGCATAGCAGGGGGAGGTGTTCTGGGTTTTGGTTTTCGGTTGCTCGTTGGTTTTTTTTACAATTAGCTACATTTGCACATTTTTTTAAATTGCTATAAGTTCATGAAAGAGTGACCATATATGCACATTTTCATTTCACTAAACTGTAATTTAATCTCAGCGAATAAAAAAATTTTGCAGCAGCGTGAATGGAAATGCTAGGCATTATTTGCTTTTTTTCCCCAAAACTTGTCGAACAAATAGCTGTAAAAGCATTCAAGCATTTATATCTTACACAAACTTATTGGTTTATAATTCTGCATGATGTTAAACCATTCTAGAACTTCAGCTCAGAAGGGCAATCTCCAAGGATCCTAGGCAAGAAGCATCCTGATATTATATACTATATATAAGAGAGTAAGTTACTTCAAGGTACCAATAACATCATTGCAATTCATAGACATACATGTCATAGGAAGAAAAGGCAGAGGCAATAGACTAAGTAGATGAAGACCCATCATTTCCAGTTCCACTTCTGGCTGGAATGATCTCAAGTCTATCACTTTTTTCTTACTTTCTTCACAAAACAGAAATACAGGTGGCAGAGTCACGGGGACACTGAGGAAAAAAGTTAAGATCACCCATAGATCCCAAGAAAACATTAATTTCTCTCCTCAATTTCATAAGCCAGTGAATCCTTCCAGAGATGAACTGGTTGCCTAAGTAATGGTTATATACCTCTCTTCATACACCTTTCCTGAACTCTGTTAAAGCTCCTGCTTGCAGACCTTCAGCAAGAGATGAGAAAATTCCTATTTATCCTCTGATATTATCCTCTGAGTGAAAGAGAAGCCCTCTGTGTATTTAACTTACACTTTATTTGTTTTTAAAATATATTTAGGCACTCCTGTGCAATTTGTTGCTAATGCTTAATGAGCCAAATCCTTTTAGATATTTGTCTACAGCTGTAAAATTCTCTGCTGGCCTCTTCCTCAAACTAGAGGTTTCAGCCCCAACTTATTAATAGATGCCAGTGAAAAATACTAACTCCAGAGACCTTCCCATAGCGCCTTGTTCAGCCCACTGCCCTTTACACTTTGCTTGTAACCGATAGAGAGTCTTAATGTGCACATCCACAGGTATGTAAGGCAGCCCAAGAACCAGTGTCTATGAACTAATATCCCTGTGAAGGGCAAGCCAGGCAATCAAGCATCTTGATTTTAGCCTCCATGCAAAAGGTCAGATTAGGTACTCTCTCGAGGTCCTCACTACATTTCTGATTCTGTGCTCATGCTGTGACACCTGCAAGAAATCCAATAGCTAGGTAAAGCAGGGTTGTAAGGAACTTGGCAAGAAAAAAAACAGCACTTGTTACTGAAAAAACAGATAAACTCAAAACTATCAAATACAATCCCCTATCTATCCTTTCTCGTTATTTTTATTATTCTTTATACACATCCTAACACAACAACAAGCTCTTTGTTGTTTCCTCCCCAGCACACAGCCATGGGCTTGCACAGAGCTCCATTCACACGCCCCTTGCTCTTGCACATGGACTCATAGTGATGGGTGCTTTGTTCCCCACCAGATGTCCTGTCTGAGGGCATCATGGACTTCATCATGATCTGGGTATGAAAAGCTGCTTAGCAGGCAGACAGCGATCGCTTGCATCAGCTTGAGGTTCAATAGCTCCTTCCAAAGTAGTTGCACATTGAATTACTGCAGTGTTCCCTATACGGGAGCGAAGAGAACGAGTAGAGGACCTGGTGAGGTTCACCCTCCTCCCTGAAAGAGCTCCTTTGCCAAGTGTGCAGTCAGCAATCTCTTCCAAGATTGCTTAACCCCTGCCAAGATTTAGATACACTGTGTGTGGCAGCGGTACTCTAACAGCCTGAATGCTAGGGAGCCTGGAAGGGACAGGGGCTGCGTGTGTGGTCAGCACCATCAGTAACGAATCCCAGCCTGTGCAGGGAAAGTTGGGTCCTCTTTCCTCACAGAGGACGTTACGCAGCGTATCTGGAGGAGACCAGCTCTCCTGGGCACTGCTGGTAACCTGCTCTCCAGAATTACAGTAGCAGCATTAGAGTTAACTAAACTCTAAATCTGTTAGGATCGAGAAATCTTAGACGAATACAGCACTGCTGGGAAATAAAAAATAAGAAGAAATTCAACTGTAACCAACCCTGACTTCCTCTAGACAAGGCAACTAAAGAAAAAAAGACCTGTAAGAGCCCTCTGTAGGCTATTCAGACACCTTATTTAAACTTTGTAAGAGGATCCGAAACCATAATGATGGTCATATGTAAATACCAAACAGCTCAGTTATGTCAGGAACCACTTACCACAGGAATTTTTTTCTGCAAAGGATGCCAACAAACACCTATGGATTTAAAAATGAGATTCTAATACATAACAAAAGTTGCAATTCCCTTTAGTGGTAAAATCAGGAATAGCCCATGCCAAAGCTATAGCCACGGAAAATCCTAACGTGGTCATGAACTCACATTCTGCCAGAAGCTCTTCCACTAAACGTTAGTGAAGCACATCTTCAGGTCCTGATTTTCCAAAACTTTGATACAGAGCCTATCTTTAATAACTTAAATCTTCAGTGTTGAGCAGATATACGTGAGGCCCTGAAGCTCTATAACCACTGTATTTTAATATTTTTTTTAAATTCAGTGCAGTTGTCAGATACGTGCTCATTTTAGTTATGCCTAGGTGGGTTTGCAGTGGCATCAAGTGTGCAATTAGCCTATTCCCAGGTGAACATTCTCTGCAGATATGTCACTGGAGAGATCCCTTTCACATCTTTGCCTATTTGAAGGTGGCAATGATGTCTCAAGCTGTGTTGCAACAATTCCTTCCTACACAATAGCACCAGTAGTTCTGAAACACACACTGCAGAAAGCTACCAAGGAAGGTCCCTGCATACGGGCATGCTCTACTCTGACATTTTTCCTGAGGGAGAGGTGTAGCACATAAGCAAAGCCACTGATAAATTATGATACTTTAGAGGACCTGCCTATAGGTCAAGTGGAGAAGCATGCAGCTGAAGAGCCATAGCCACTCTGTGAGTGCTTGCTTGAGAAACATCTGGGTCTAATCCTCCACTGATGTAGGTCTAAATAACACTAACTCCAGGGCAGTCTTCAGCTCAGGTTGGTGGAGCTCCAGTTGAGCAATGCCAGTTTAACCCAGCAGAGCTTCTCCCTTCACCTTAGCACACAGAAAGCATCACATATTAAGCAGAGATAAAAAAAGGAAGTGTTTTCTTCCTCCCCCCCCTTGGCTATTTCTCTCAGCACCATCATACACATAACTGTTATATATATCACTTTCACAGACTCCTCTACCCACCCACTCATAGAGCAATACACATAGATCTTAGAAACCTTTTTTTGGGGCCTACTTCTTTTTAAAAGGTTGTTGTAGAACAAACATGCTCCAACAGAAAAGCTCTTATGCAGAGCAGTGCGTACAGGTGGCCCTTAGCTTCCCCTAGGCAATACACTGCTGAGGACCACCAAAACCAACTGAAAGACCCTGTCCATCCAAGATTGCCATTAACATGCTGCCTTTCCATGGCCCAAGACCCCAGTGCCCCCCTGGCACGAGTGGATGACTGAAGCTGGAGGACAGGGGTCCGAGCTCCCACACCGCCCCAGTGCTGAGGATGCCCTCTCTCTCGGTGGGTGCTCCCATCTGTGCTCCTGGTGTTTGTCACCCCGGGACGGACCGCAGGGCACTCCCTGGGCTTTACAACCAGTGAAAATCGGCACCAGCTTCGCAATTCTGGCACAACATGTCTTCACTTTGAAGTCTGGTTACTGGTTTTTACAGTTCTATTTTTAAAATGTATTAAAGATGTTTAAAAGTGGCAGGGACTTCCAATAAAAGCCATGTTGTCCAGAATCAGGATGCTGGTCCCAATTTAAACTGGCTGTTAAACAATAGTATATCCAAATAAAAGTGGTCTGATTTACAAAATACCTCAGACTGATTGAACATATATTATCCAGTTTTTCTCTTTTCACATCTTCAGAGGTCATTCTCTATCTTTTTCTTTTTTTCTTTTAAAACTGCAAGGCTTTCCACAACTACTGTATGGAAAAATAGATTCACTTACCATATTTAAAATCAACTGTTAATGGGAAATACTAAAGTATAACAAAGCAAACATGCTAATAAAGATTTACATTTCTCTTGGCTCTGTGTGTGATTCAAACAGCTTACAACATTGTCAGAGCTCCATTTTCTGAAACACACCCAGGATATACTGCAACTAACTTCTGTATTTTGTCATCACACATTTCTATTTTCCCAATATAAACTCACATTTAAAATTTTATATCCATAGAACCATGGATTTTCTATTTGGAGAAGCAAAAGAATGTAAACAGGACAATGCCTGGAGGAGAGCATCACTCCAAGGAGGAGCCCAGAGTAGCTCGGGCAGCCTAATTCCCTGGGTCCTCCTGGAGTTTGAAGACCTTTGTCTGTGACTGACCTCCTGTTTCTGCAGTGATCCCGGGTGAATCATTTCACGTCTTCATCTGTCTCATCTGCTTAAGTTGAGCTCCTCAGGGCAGGGGTTTTCCTTTGCTTTGTGCATTTATGCAGGGTAACTCTGTAACTTAGGAATTTATGGTGATAATATTACTAACTGACAGAAATCAAGCACAATACATGAGTAAAAAATATAGCAAAATTTAATGTACAAAGGAACTGAGTTTGATAACCCAGGAAGAGCCATGCTTTGTATAAAACTTTTGTGAAGATTTTAATCACTAAAGTTTGTATTTCAGTGGTCTGTGCTCTTATGTTGTAGTTATGTCTTAGGAATACATAACTAAAACAAAGTTCCTGCCCTATCACTTCATACTACGTTACAGAATTCCACCATAAAATAAATTTTCACGTTAATATCCAAAAATCTACAGTATTTTCTAATACCTTTGGCAAGTACATGTAATAAAAAGTTAATGGAAGTCTGAGATGTAAGTAACCCACTTGAACCTTCTCTCCTGCCAATACCTTTCCTAAAAATGGGAAAATATCTCTATTTCCCATTCCACAGACTCAAAAAACAGGCCAAAGGACAAATGAAGTAACCTACCCAAGGTGATGCTGACTTGCACTTGTACGTCCTCTGCAGTGGACCACAACACTTGTCAGACAAATTGCACTGTAATAGTGAAGTAGTTAGGCCTTCAAGATTCATGTTTAGCAAGTATTCCTAAAATTCTGATTAAACATTTTGTTTTCTAGAGGTTTTAAATTGGATGTGTCATTTTGTAAGTGACAGATGGCTACTATACAGTAGGTGAGCAGGTTTTTAGTTTAGAACAGCAAATACACGAATACATTGGCACCAGGTTTCAGGTAATTCTTTCTACTGAACTCTTGCCAAAAATGATATATTTGTGTCCCACTTCTAGAAATATAAAATATGCAAGTGGGTTTGGTTGCCCTTAGTAAAACCTAGTATACTGAAAAAAATAGCATTAAATTCTCGTTTTATAAATAAAACACTAAACAGATCAAGGAAATATTTTCCCAGAAGTACACATGATTTTTTCTCAATACATAGAAATTTAAAAATGGGAATTTCAGCAAGGAAATAAAGGCAAATTCTAGCTTACAAAAAATGAAAAAGCAAACAAACAAGAAACTAAAAAAAAAAAAAAAACCAAACAAAAAACCCAAACCACAAAACCACACAAAACAACCACCAAAACCAAACAAAAAAACCCCACCACCCCAAAACAAACCACCAAACTGCAAAAATCAGCATATATATATGTTAGTAGAGTTTAACCAACATGTGGAAGTATGCTGTATATTTCATAGGATGCGTAACTACATTTAATGTATTCATATAGTTTTCACTTATTTCCTGTTGGCTTTTGAAAACAGTGAGTTTCAACATTCACACAGAGACTCAATTCTACTCATTGGTCTTACCAGCTCAAGCCATTGGAACTTATGTCACCTCAATGTTCAAGAAATCCAGGACACATGGAGGAATGAAAATGATTATTTGTACATCTCAGAACAGAACTTCCATTGAAATTTCAGGGTAGCATAAAGGGCGTCGGCAAAGATGTCACAATGTTGTCAGTTCACAATGAAGTCCAAAGCCCATCCAAAATCTACGCACCTCAGTAAGCCAGCCTGTGTAACACAACTTTCTGTGCGGTCCACAGCACATCAGGGTGGGCATGACTGGCCAAGCTCACATTCGCCCTGCTTCTCAGCCACAAGCTGTACCCACTCCCACCACCACTTACTGGCACAAGCTCTTCCATGTGCCTGGAGCAAAGCCCGAAATTATGCCTCCATCTTCAAACAAAACTGCTTCACCAGTGGTAGGGGCTTTGCTGCTGCACCTGGTAGCGTCTTTATTGTTTCAAAATTTAGCTAATATCCTGATGCAGTGTGCTACAAAGTCACTAAGCATCATGCAGTAGGTCAAGGTTAGCCTTCTCATAAAGAAAAAAAGTGAGAAAAGGTAAAAAGGGAAAGAGTTGGAGGTTAGACTGCTATTTTTCTGAGCAAGCTTTCAGACATGCCTTCTCAGCCTAACACCATATACTAAACACAAACAAACCAAAAATCTTATTTGCTGAGAAATAAGGCACCACTAATGTAAGTCCACCAAAGACTAGTAGCTGTCTCGACTAGTAGCTAGGATGCTCTAGTTGCTAGCAGTCAACAAAGGCTCCAGTATTGCTGCATTTTTAATAGTCGTCGGGTAGGAAATCTCACTGCACAGCATGGCATGGTGTATCATCACACCGATCTCAGAGAAGCCCAGGCTGGATAAGGACATGGATGGATGCAAATTCGCGTCTACTGTTTGCATCCACCATAATGTAAACTGTTTAAGTCAAGCCATGGGGAGGAGGTACCTTTACTGATATTCAGTGCCAAATTTTTTTCAGTTCTGGTGGTCTGTCCTTATTCGATGTGATTATATTTTTTTTTTTTTGGTGGTTGTTCTCTCATTTTTCAAGTCCTAACTACTGGTTCTATGCACATTTGTGCCAAATAGACACATGCTGCATTAGTTCTTTTGTATTCAGAATAACAGAAGCAGCTACATTGCTGTTAAAATACTTCATCTTAGCACATGGTACTGCTTCAAGACAATAATTTTAAAACCAGCAGCAATGGATGGAAATTACTCCAGCCCTGACTAATAACACACTGGCAATCAAACTATGTGCAGGTTTTAGAAGCTTTTTCCTGTAAGCTCTTCACTCTCCAGACAGTGACTATGATTTGGCCATTCTTGTTTCTTGGCAGTTAAAATCTGAGTTGCTCTTGAACCTGATCTGATTCATCTTGGTTTGTAAACTTTTATTCCCTAGAAAAAACAGTCATAAGCAGAAAAGACATAACATTGAGTCTTATCTCCGTTAGGTTAGATTAACTTAATAGCTTAGAGCTACTTAGAGTAATCTGATGGAAAGAAGGGTCATCTTCCTTAAAGTATCTGGAGGAAAAATAAACTAACTGCAGGATCACTTTGATATTGGGGGAAAAAAAATCATACAGATCAATGACCTTTTTGAAGAATCAGTAGATGGTACCAGGTGGTGGTGCTGAATGATGCTGCTCCTGTTTGGAAAGCCAGCCTAAAACATAGGCTGTGAGTGCCAGAAGAGGGATTTGAAAACCAGTACCAGGGAGAGTGGGGAGTGGGAGGTGGCTGCCTACTGAATTCAGCTTCTGTGCCAAAAAACAAACAAGCAAACAAATTCACTTCATCATTTGTTTAAATGCTATATTCTAATATGAAAGCAAAGAAAAACAAAGCAGAAGAGAAATGTAAGAGCTTTGCTGAAAAACGAGCAGGTTTCCTTTTAATGCTACCCAACAGCAAACAGAGATCCTGCTATAACTAAGGATCCCACGTTTGTAATACCTTCTAGAACCTCACAGTACCAGTCAGCTGCTTAGCTAGTACACAATGCTAAATCTTTTCATACTTATTAGCCCCCATTTGTCCAGCATATCTATGTATGACTTCATATTGCAGTATCAGACCCAGATTTCTCCATTACTCCCGAGTTTAAGCTTAACATTTGGATTTAGATACAGCTATTTCCATTGTTACTGTGTATTTTCCATACTAAGAGTATTTGTTTGCACATCTTGTTTTAACCTACAAGCTGCAGATTAAGCATAACACTATTTCATCATTTGTATCTTCCATGGGGGTCTGCAGTAATTGCTCCTACTGCTAATTTTTTTTCCTTCGACACGGGAGCAAAAATAACAAAGGCACGAGTGGATTATTACATACTGAAAAAAAACGTCCATAAGATTCTGACAAACAGTGGTCTTAGAGCTCTTGCATGTTTGCTTTTGAGAATCTGCTGCTGTAAACTAGCTTGTGGAGCTCAATATCCACATGCAATCTTCCTGGCCTGTATGGGCAATCATAGCACTTCATTGTCCAGTGCTATCATTACAATATTGTTATCATCTGAGCTTGAGTCTGACACTTTCTCTAAGACCTTTCAAATAACCCCTTTACTAGGCTTCAGTACCAAACCATTCAGGGCAAATCTCTGCTTTGTGCTTGTCAGCCTTAATAGACTGGATGTCACTTTTGCCTGTAAAAAGTGCCCGCTCTTCAGCTGTCAGTCAGTCCTTGCGGTGTCAGCCGAGAGCGTGGCTGGAGCCGCTGGATTAGAGGGTAGTTACCATAGCTGTCAGATTACTGACAACCTGACACCCACATCCCCAACTTCCTTTGACTGTATTTGGTTTCCATCTCGCTCCTTGGACCTTTCTTAAGGTGGATCCATCTGCTGAAGTTAAATAATAAATGTTGTAGCCACCTGGGAAAGTTTTGTTCTTGTCTCTCTTGCAGCCTGGTTTGCCTTTTGCAGAGACACACCATCAAATGTATTTTGCAGAACTCTCTGCTAATTTATAGAGGGAGAAAATACATTCTCCCTGATCTCTAAGTTAATAGCATTATTTTTTTGAATCCCGCCTCTGTGTTTAGAGGTGTTTTAGTTGTTGATATCTACCTTTAGTCAAAGGTCCTGGGGGGGGTTATACATATTTTTCCACATATTTTAAATGTACTCACCACCCCATTTTTTCAATGCTTCTTCAGTTCTACTCCCAAAAGGTTACAGACTATGCAGTTCTGTGAATAATTTACAATTATTGGAAGTAGCAGGCATTATACCAGCACTTTGTGGAACTTGTCTTGTATTTCACATTCCACTGTTGACATGTATATTTCTCCTATTTTTAGAACATAAACTAGGACTAAGCAGAAAAAAAAATCCACCTCAATCTTAAATATATTAATTAGAACCAGAAATAAACTCACACTCTTTGGCTATGTGTTCACTTTGAGGGACATACTTGAAACTGAAGTGCTTGACTTTGTTTCCTTGCTGTTACACTTCCCAAGGGACACATCCTATAGCTGTATTCTAACCATAGCTAATTGGGGTAAATCATCTATATTCTGTCTGTAGTTGATGTCAGCCCACTAGACTGAGCCAAAGTCTGTTTTGCCCTCTCTTCTTGGATTACAAAGAGAAATACCTATTTTAAATAATGCCTTTGTAAGCTTTCACAGAAGTAAAGTGAAGAACACTTTACTAAAAGCCATCCCTGTCACGGCACACACAGAAAGCTGGCAAAAATTCATACTCATACCTCCCTTAACTGTATTTAAAATTTAAATTTATCTGTGAAAAAAAAAATCCAACACTTTAAAAAATATTGTTGAATTCAGTTATAAGTTTCAAGGTAGTTGCAACCTGTCACATAAACCTGGCCACAATATTGTTATTATATGAAATTCTTGTGGAAACAGTAGGGGAGAAAATGTAGCGGTCCCTTATTCACACTAAATATTGTGGGGTAACCTACAACTCGGCATAAAAGGGAGGATATCCGGACTGTAATAAACACGGTTCTTCCCATTTAGTAGTAAGTGGGTTGCTCCATTAAAATCCCACACACGGCAGGTAATCTGCAATCTGTTGGGTATTCAAGGAAACACGTAAGGGTGTAACGCACCCCTCGCCCACAGAAACTTGAGGGACTGGCTTGTGAGGTTTGGAGAGATGGGTTTCGTTTGTTCCTGCCCCGCTGTTAGCACCAAATCACTTTGCTCAATGCCATACGTACAGCAGTCACAGAACTTGCCAGCCAGTTCTGCTGCATTTTCAGCAGCCACCCAGGTGCATGTTCAACAGCACGGTCCCTCCACTGCTCCCTGCTGGCACGCTCCTCCTTTGGGTTCTCACAGTTGCGATGCACTTGGGGGTATCGCCCCATAAAATCTGTAAGATGTATCGTATCTTCATTAGCTGCCGAATAAGCACATACCAAACAGCTTTTCTGGGGAAAAAAATCAGAGAACTGGAACATGACAAGAATTCTTTGGTCCAGACAAAACCTGCCTGACCCTTGGTCTCAATTTTTAATTTGCAATTCTTCTAAAAGGCTGCAAACACAAATAGCTTCTCTTTTTTTGTAAAATGCAAATTTAAACCCTAAGATGGCTTATACCTAATGAGCTTTACAGAGATACTATTAGTTCCTCCAAAAACAAGACTGCCTCAAATTTAGAACTAAATCTGAATTTTTTCTTTAGATGGAAACTACATTATGATGCATGAACTTTGCTACCTTTTCACATTTCTTTTCGGTGTTTTCCTTCTTATTACATTTCATGCTTGTGTAGCTGTTGCCTTGCAAGGCAGACAGATGTGATTATGGATACTCCACACCTCATCTAACCTTGCTATTCAGAAAGGCAGGCGGCAATGGTTTTCTGCCCGGAACCAGAGGCTGAGTCATCCAGAGACCCTTGCCTCCAGGAGGAGCACGCCTGTGCGACAGCCTGGCTGCAAGACAGCCCGAAGCAGCTGCTGCAGTACCCGAACAGACAGTGCCAACGTACCCTGCGACAACCATCTCCTGGATTAGCTTGGCTCTGTACACAGGAACTGCAGTAACTGCTAGGATACAGATAATTATCCACGTGGAGCTTGATGGCAGTCTGTGTCCGAGGAGGGGATCTCGCAGAAGCCAATAGTGTCAGAAGGTCGATATCTTACTAAGCTATTTTCATTAACAGACTGATTTCTGGGCTGCTATCACCGCACTGTAACAAAAAGAGTTAAGCAAGCAAACATGGGGCTTTGTCGCGTTTGTCACACTTTTTCCCAATTTGTATGAGCCGCCATCTCAAAATACATCATTACAATATTTTCATTTCCAAAGTTTGCCTTTGCTCCAGGTGCCTTTATACTTCTTCCCAAGTTCCAGATGTTTTCCTCAGTTCTATGATCGGCACCTCACTGTGCTGAAAACTGAGCCAATACCTAGAAACAACTGCAGGATTTGGCCCTTCAGCAAAGGGCCCTTTGGCCCTTGTGGCAAAAGATACAGTGCTGGCACTTCCCAGACACGTTTCTGGAATGCAGCATGCCCTCATGAAGTCAGCTGGGGGAAAGACAGTAAGTACCTCCAAATCAGTGACAAGGCTTCAAGAACATGCATGGGAATTTTTTTCTTTTGCCGATGTCTACCACAATGAGCCAACTTTATTTAAATATATTTAAAATATTTCTTTTAAATCTAGAGGCTCTCTCAAAACATTGCACTGTAATACACTTTTAAGTGAAAAGAGGGTTATAAAAATGCATTATTAATCCAATTCAGCTGAACAACTGTCAGAAATGTCATACCTAAATCCATTTGCAGAAATTAATGCATAATATTACCCAGTAGATAGTAAGGCACAATTCACAGTAGTGGGTAAATCCCTGTTTGAACAGATGGGCTGAATTTTTCGGACATCAAGCGGACTAATTTGGGTACCTCCCAAGTAACCTCCATAACCATGGGTGTGCTGTTATTTTTCTCTCTCACTGCCAGGTACCGTTACAGAGCAAAATCCAGCAGCGTTCTTCCATCCTCCATCCACAGCACCTCAATGCACTGGATAATTCACAGAATTAGCTAACTCAAGGGAAGAGCTCTGCAAATGATATCCACACCTTCCCCATCCAGATGTGAGGAGAAGGAGCTATAACATCTCTTATGTATGACAAGTCTTCAAACCCAACTTGAGCCACATCGCCCCTTTGCTCAGGAACTTTCAGGGATTTTTCTGGCCCCTTTCCAGTGTGAGAGACTGCCTGTACTCCTGACACCGCTGGTGAAAAGTGCCGTGGTGTCACATACAGACTGAAGCCACAATTCACCTGGAGAGAGGCGTAAACCTCTCCTCATTGAGCCCTTCACCAGCCAGGCTGCCTCTATAGGTACCCACAGAGTGCAAAGCAGGGAAGGGAGTTAACCCATCATCCCTGTGAAGGTGGCAGCACCAGGCCTGCTGATGAGCAGAAAGGGATGCTTTGAGGAGAGGTGCCCAGCACCTCAGTGCTTGGGTCTCCTGCTGCTGTGTGTGCGACTGCAAAATTACCCCTCGGTTTCCCAACAAGCCCAAAGAGAAACCTAATGTGAAAGGATTCTCTTCAGCCCCGGGAGGAATGAGCACTTCAGAAAAATTGGCCGTATGTTTGGTGACAGCAAGGTCCAGGCTTATATTCTAGAGCTAAATAAAAAAAGCTTTTGTTGAGAAGCATCTACTACACTCAGTAGTTAATAATTTTAAGCTGTGGTACGCGGTGCCTCTGTTGCAATGCCCAGTGTATTTTTCTTTTGCAGAACACTACTGGCAAGTATAACATTAACAGACTGCTTTCCAAATTTCTTTTTCTCTTTTTTAATAAAGGTTTGTGAGTTACAGAAGTGCAAAAAGTGCTTTAAACCTCTTAATTTGTTTTGTTTACTTCTGTAACTTAAAAAACAGCCAATTGTTTTTAATTGGTTTGAAAAAAAATTGCTTGAGGCAGAAACCTAGAAAACCAATCTTCTGTCTGGAGTAAATTTTTACAGCTGCCTTTTAAACCTCTGAAAATAGGGTTTATAATGGAAGTGCTGACACAACCTTATCTACAATATATCAGTGTGAACTGTACCGCTATAATAAGCAGTTATTATGTATGTGTAAAAATAATGAGAGCCAGTGTCTGAGGAGAGTTAATGTAAAATGCTAAGCAATTGTGGTTGGTTACACAGTATAGGTTAATATTCTTTCATATAGCTACACTTTTTCCCCTTTTGTCCTCCAGAACTCCTAATGAAAATTTTGATACCTGACGGTAATGATAAGCAGCCATTCACACGTCCTTTGTGTCAAGGCTAGAGCATTAATGCTTTCCTTCATATAACATTTTGCATAGCCTAAAGCATCTATTAAAATCCTTTGTAAAATTCATGAAACAAAAGTGGTGGGTTGAGTCTAGTGGGAGAGCAAGTAAGCTGCTTATTAGCAAAAAGTCAAAAACACAGGGCCAATTACAGATCTGAACAAGAAGGGCTACAGAACAGCGTAGGGAGTAATTCTTTCTTCAGCCCAATGGGCTCAAGTGAGAGGCAACCTAGATAAAAATATAGCAAATATTCTAAGCAGTAATTAAACTAAAATGTTTGGAGTTAGAAACAGCTCTATAACAACTGAAGGATATGCTCAAGTAAAACAATTGTCTGGTCTCACATAGATGCTAAATTGGAAGGATTTAAGACTGCTCCCTAAAGGAACGACTAAGGGGTAGTCAAGAGGAGCTGTGAGCTCAGGAGATATGTAAAAAAATCTGTTTGGTATTTCAAATGCTATAAATTAGATAAAAAATGAGCTTTTCTACTGAACAAGCAACATAAAACTGAATAAACCACAATAAGATTGCCCTTTTTCTGTTATAAACTTGACATTAAGCCTGTCATGTTCAATGACAGCCTAACAGACCTCATTCTTTACCCTTTGGAATTTGAAAGATTGGCAGATGTCATGATTTCCTTAACATAAAAGACCTTGCAGATGATGTTCACCACACATACTTTTAGTTTCATAACTTCGCTCCCCTACTTCCAGAACCATCGGGTAAAATTTCTAAACAGGACTTGAGATTTTTCTCTGGTCAATAATTGTTTCTGACCCCGAGGAAAATCTTTTATTGACAAAGGAAAAACGTGACATGGGCAGCAATTTTTATGATTTGCTTTACTAGTCCAAACATGCCCTTACATTCATAATAATGAGCTGCTTTGCACAAAACAGCTCATTATTATGAACAGAGGGGTATAATATTGTTAAGTAAGCTGAGTCAAAGCAGAACTAGTTGAGGCTAGCTCTCAACTGGAAGCAGTTTTCCCTTTAAAACATCCCTCCTTCCCTTTAAAATCTTTTGAAAAAACACACACGCTTATTTTTAAAAAATTGGAATGTGGTAAGAATCACAACCGGCATTTTCTAACACTTGGTTGGTAAACTTTATGTGTTGTTATTCATTTACTTTTCAATGTAAGAATTGTTCCAAGATGTTCTGTAAGTCGAGGTCATTATGCAACTTCTTAGGGGGTCACACTTTATTCCTGCGAATCTGAGAGAGAATTTAACACCTATTTAAACAAGGAAATCCTGGTCCCTGCACTTTTGCAGCCAAGCAGTATCAAAATGCAATGGAGCTGCTGCACCACACGGCGGGAGGAAGGCGGGCAGGGGAGATGCTGCAGAGGCTTCTACAACCTGCCACATGCAGCCAGACTCTGCGTTTGCCTTCCTGAGGCAGTGTCTGGGGCAGACCAAGGGCAAGGGTGGTGGGACACTCATCAGCTCACCTGCTTGATGGTCAAAGAGCTGTGTATCATGGAGGAGAGCTGCCACGCAGCGTGGTGAGGAGGTCCAGTAAGTGCCCTGGCTTTCAGGGTGGGTCAGGACTTCATCCCTCCTGCTGCCATCACCTTCACACTTAGGCTTTGTCCACTTAAAACCAGTTGCTTCTGTCTGCAGCCTCACAGTAGCTCCCTGTGGTTCAAATGCATTTGTTAGCACTGAGGAAGTTCCCCTCCCAGAGCAAAGAGTGCAAAAACATGTCAAAGATTTGCAACCTCCTCCCTCATGATAGGTCTACCCCTTGGGAAGTTGCACCAGCTTCACCAGCTGCTCTCACCCAAGTGGACAACTGTCTCAAAACAGGCGCAGCCACCCAACGTGCCTACAAAGGTACTTACCCAGAAAAACAGGTCTTATACCATGCCTCCAGTGTGCATAAGTCTGCTCGCAAAACATTGGCAGCTCAGCTATACATTCAGGTATATAAATACTTCATTGCCAAGGGTTCCAGGATTGATATGTTTTAGGGTGCTTCAGAAAGGCCATCAACTCTAATGTCAGAAATTGTTATCAAAGTTTTTTGTGTTTTTAAATCCAAATTTGCATAAACTTACTGGCTAAACACACAAATCCCATTTAAATCTAATTTCTAATTTGCATTCTGAAGAGAAGTGACAACTTTTCACAGCCAGACTTTATAAGTTTTTTTCTTTAGTGTTAGGTAAGACAGTATTCAGCAGACATTTAATTTTTTTAAACCTGGACTTACGGATACAGTGATCATACGTAACTCAAACAGAACAATTACTCTCAGCATTAAAGACATGTTTTTAAGCAGATATTGGTTACAGCAATGAAGTTTAAGTTAGTTTAGAGTCAAAAGCTTGCAAAATCTGCTAACATAGCATAAAAAATTAAAGAAACTGTAATGTCTTCCTTAGTCAATAGCTATAATATAATAAAATAGTCTATTTATTACCATTCCTAATACTAATACATTTCACTAAAGAGATTTGGGGCTCTCAGATTTTCACAAAGTGAAGATTTTTTGAAAAAAAAAATTAAAAATTGTATCCCCAGTGGTCATATTATAGCAGTTTAGCTACTACCTCTTCAAACATAGAACAGTCTAATTAAAAAAAAAGATTGTTCAAGAAGCATATAGCATGGATGACATAATTGCATTAGAATAAGGAAATCAATCGAGCCAACCAGCCTTTCACTCCAGTTAGCCATTTACATACATTAAAGTCACCACATTGATAGGAGCAGCATAAATATGACTTAAATGTACTAGACATTATATCCAAATAAAATAATAAAAAAAACCACAACAAAAACACAAAAACAAATCTCTGAAATTATTCCAAATATAGCATCAAGAGAGTCTTGTGGTTTGTGTTTGCAAAATGAGATTTCTTAAAATGAGATTTAAAAAAAATACATAACACTGAACAGATAAAAAATTTCAAAGCTCTATCTCCCTGTAGTTTCACTAACATGTTAACCTACTTACAGCAATTAGTGCTTCATTAGTAAGGCTAACTAACTGTTGCTATGCTCTGTAATGATTTGCCAGGTTTTCTATATACAAGTGCATAATCAATGTTTTCCAATTACTGCTATAGTGCAACCACTATTTCAAATAAACTAGATAATAATACAAACCCATTACTGAATCTGAAGTAGCAGAGGCATTTAATTGCAAGGCAGTTCTTTTCAGCTTTTAAAATTTTTCACACTAATGAAGTGTCATACAAAAAAGTTGTATTGATTTTTCCACCACATGGCTTCAACCACAAATATGTAATTATCCCTTTTATATCTAGCAAGGGGATTAAAATAATCTATAGTATATAGCCTTTACTTATCCCTGATGGGTCTAGTAGTACTTTTACCCTTTTCAAAATATGCAGCTTTTTGATGAATGAACTTTCAGTAAAATGTTGCTTTATCTGCTTCATATCTCTACTTTTTTTGAAGCAAGCTAGCATGCAAGGATTGGAATTTTAAGCCCTCGGTTCTACTGCTGGCAGAGGAGAAGGAAGCCTGATCCTGCATTGCTGAAACGAGGACAAGTCTCTGCCGCAGAGTCAGGGCCACAGCACCCAATTCTGGTCCTCCTCCCCACCTCAGTGGTACCTATCAATTCTCTTCAGTGACCAGGGAAAGGACATGGCTCATAACATGACTTTTAGATAGTGTTTTCAAATTCTCCACAGAGGATATTAGTTTGTGTGTAGTGCTACCTCCAGAGCACTACATACTTGTTGTGTTACTTGGGCAGACACAAGCCGATCCATCAGTTTCACCAGAGCTCCCAGAACCTCTGCAAGAACCTCCTTGACCTCCACTGGGAGGCCAAGTCTTCAATAGGAACAGTGGGACCATACTACAGCACCAGCTGGGTACCGTGATCTAAAATATTATTTTAGAAAAAGGCAGGACACATCAGATGAAAACTATATCAAAGGAGCTACTGTTCTACCAGATGAAGCTAAGACACACGATAAAAATTGTCCTGTTTTCATGGATATTGTACAGATTATTTCTTTCCTTAAATGCTTGGGAAGAATTCCAGCTTTAACACAGATGGAACCTAAAAACCCAGCAGCAAAGCGAAAAAAGAAACCCAAACTGGAACACAGCTTTAATGTGGAAAAGGGCCACATTCTTCACATTAATAGGTCCAAAGCTGTACCTCCCAGTAGTTTTACTAACATGTTAATCTACTGGCAGCTGTTAGTTCTTCCAGATATGTTGGAATTCACTGAAGTTTGCTGGTTTTCTGTATCTTGTGGAATATGGATTTTAAGAGGAAATTTTTTCAACTCTGATACTACTTTGAGTTCATATATTCATTAAAACTAGACAGATATTTTTAAAAAACCATACAACTCTGTGTTAAAACCCTTGGATAAAATGTTAAACTCTACTTACAGCCATTGAATAAGAAATATTTTTGTGGGAGTAGGTATTGTAGGGGTAGGTATTTTTTTTCCCTAGATTTTTGTTTACAAGGAAGTATTCGAGGGCTGAGTACTGAGTATCACTAACTAATCAGATAAATCAGAAATTTAACAGATAATCAGAAACCTATCTGTAGTTGTTATTAATATCTATTTTAATTAACAATAAATACATTTAATAGATCACTTTAAAAAGCTCTAAGAAAAGCTGAAATTTGCAAAAGCATTTTCATTATTAGCAAGTATTTAATACGCAAAACAGATAAATAAAGCACAAGGAAAAAGTTTTAAGTATTATAATGCTCATTTCTTTCCCAAATGGATGCATGTTACTCCTGACAGTATCTAAATAGGTTACAGTAATTCTTTAGTAGTACAATGGACTGGAAATTTCCATGAAAAATATTTTTAACCATAATAATGTTGGGGTTTTCTTCTGCTTTTTCAAATATGCCAGTTGCATGTTTCCCTTATTATTTTTATAGATTTCAAAATACACTAAAATACTTCTATGGTCATCACAAGTTTACAGAAAGACCATTCAACATTATATCTTAGTCTTTGTTCTTCAGCATTCAGTAATAAAGGAATACAGATAATTATATAACTCTTCTTTAATTAAAATGCCTTATTTCATGCGCAGAGGACAATGACTAAAATTGTGAGCAAAAGTAAAAAACTATTTCCTCAGAAGAGTTTAAGACAAAATATACATGCACCTTGTGGAAGTGTGTTTCCAGGATAATAAAAGGCCATTACCTTGACCGTTGACATGAAGCCATCAGAGTCATATTTATTGATGAAACTTTCAGCTCCCAATCTGCTGCACTGAACGAGCATCATACAGCTGTCAGCAAAGCCAGAGCACAGAAACAGTGATAGCTTGTGACATTTTCCTTTCATAATTTATGAAAGCAAAATACCTTAGAGTTTATAGAACGGAAGAATAAAAATTTTAGTATAGTCCCCTAAAATCCATAAGATATGTATCTTAACAGTATATCTGTTACTAGAATAACTTGCCTATTAAACTGAAGATATTCATGCAGAATAAATTGATAATCCTTAAGTAATGTACTCCATGCAAAAAAGAAATGCTGCCACACAACAAATAAAGTGAAAAAGACCCACAATTAGTATCTCCAAAGTAATCATACTATTAGAATGCTTTTGGGTTCTTTACAGGGGAATAAAATGTTTAAAAGGTTTTAAAGTTAAAATTAATATTATGAATAAAATGTTACTATAATTAGCATCATTTCGTATGAATTAAGAGAAAATTAGATGTGAATTTAAGTATTATAATCTCAAAATGAACATTTTTCAATATTAAGAATGCCATTTGCACATATTAGAAACAAGCAAATGGGGAAATACATCATAATACATTGTATATCTTTCCCCTCTTCATTTCATGCTGTTTGGAAAAGCTGTAAAAATGAATCTGCTTGAGATTTCTCGGGTACCAGTACTTTTCCTAACAGATAGAGTCAAAACCCTTGGATGCTAACACCCACTATAGAGCATCTCCTTCAAGCATGACACAGCTGGCATGAGATAAATTGGGGAATATCAGCACTCCTGCCAGTGCCCCTGTTCTGGGTGCTCGGCACACACCACCCACCACTTTTCCTGCCCAGGAAGATTCCCTTTAGCAGGTTGAGAAAGCATTAAAACCTGGTATACACACAGTAAATGTCCCTTCCACACTTTTAACCCATGTGCCGTTTGCCCACCAGCTGCCACCAGCAAGGAGGAGACTCAGTGCTTATGGCAGGGTGCAATTTCTCTAGGACATTGCAGAGCCATTTCTCAAATCCACACACCAACAGCTGCCACGCTAATATCACTGCACCCAAGAATGACCCGGTTTGGGCTATGGGATATTTTATATATTTGTGCATATTTCCGATTTGCTGAGACGGGAACATCTCAAGGGAGGGCTGTGTGCAGCCAGCACTGCTTGGCAAAGCTTTGACAGCAGTTTGAGGGGAAATAGCTAGATACCATAATAGTGCTTATTTTCCAATATATGATACCTGATGCACATTTCAAAACTATCTGCTAGACTATGAAAGGCGTGTTAAACACACACTCGTGGAAGATTGAGCATTTTTAACTTTCTGTTCTGACTCTTCTTGACAGGTGGGAGTGGGAGGTGAACATACCCCAGCCAGCATCAGCTCTGGAAAATCCTGTCCCTCACATAGCTACTGAAAACTTCCCTACCCCTCCTGCAGAGCATACCAGGGGGTTAGCGACTACCAGGGAACAGGAGACATAACGATCGACCATCAGGTCTCATTTTAACAGAAAATGGGCAGGTTTAGTTTATGAAGTGGGGCACTCAAGTGAGTTTGGGACATGGTAATGCCGATGGTGCCATGCTCTTTGTGCACAAGACCCATGTTTCCCCATTGCACAGACAAGGCTGCCTCCTTACACTGCCCCTGGGAAGAGGGAAATGGCTTTTCCCATTTTAAAAATTGCTTTGAAAAAGTTGTGATCCAAAGTAAGAAAAAAAATAACTTGCATGAAGTTGTCTTAAGCTGAAGGAAAAAAATAATTAGACATTATTTTAGTATCAGCTGCTTCTTCCTAGTTCTGTTTTCCAGGGAACAAATGCAGCCATCTCCTCTTTCCCCATTTCCTCTCCCCCAGTTCAGCAAGAGGGCAAAAAGCCTGTGTCATTTGCATAGCTCCCCTCCTGGTGACAGACATTTGGCACTAACCTGGTTAATAAAAGATGATATAAAGTTGCCTTCAAACATCACGCTGGTCTCCTCTACAAGATTAATAGCTGCAACAAGAAGCAGTGATAGCTGTGGAGGAGAAAGGACACTTTTTACAGCCACAGGCATGTGATGGCTCTGGGAAGTTTGTTGGCTCCATAGGAAGACCACCGCAGAGCAAGGTAAAGAGCTACCTACACCCTCCATAGCACCAGGACCCTGTGGGGGCAATGGCTGGATGGAAGGTGGAAAGCAAACCTCCTTGCACAAGATAAAGGCAGGCAGGGGTACCAGCAGGCTCAGCTCAACGAAGAACGGGGCATTCATATGACATCAAGCCTTAAGGCCATCTGCCCAGAGTTCAGCACCATACCACTGCTCAAAGAAAAGAGTACCAAAGTCATTAAAAGCATGATTAGCCTTCAAGCGGGTCAAAAATAATGAATCAATCCACTTTTGTAGAGCATTATGGCCAGAATGTCAAAAAGTTTTATAAACTGATACACCATTTTATCTGATCACGGATAAAATCTCTTCTCTCTGTCTGCTTATAATCTTTATGTCTGTTCTTTTTCACTTAGTAGGGACTTAAAAATTACATCTCTTCTTTGTAATATTTTATGATTATCTCTGAAGAAGCAGTGACATTTTAAGGCAAAATGCTAGAAAACTTGAGTTGATCTTCAAAAACAAGAGGAACTCTGGAGGAAGCTGTAAAAGTACTGTAAATTGAGTATTTACAACCATATTCTTGTGCTTTTAATAGGGCGATTTTTAAAAACAGAGTAATTTTCATTTCAAAAACCAAAAGTAACTTTCAAAAACTACTACTACACCGTTGTGCATTGAACACAGCTCAGCCTACTAAGGAATATGGTATAGAACGAATGAAGAATAATTGTTTATGCCCGTGTTCCTTAGAAGTATTAAAAGCATGCTGTCACAGTATAAGCAACTGCACAAACTATCATGTTTTCAAATAAATTTCAAGAGAATGATCCAGCAAATATTGTACACGTGTCTGTATAATATATTTTAAGGCTTACCTATCTATAAGTCAGCACAGAGCAAATTAGGCATCCAATTAGCAAATTGGAGCCCAGCAACCAGTGACTTTACAGATGTCCCTTACTTCACAGACAGTTTAAGATCTTTTTGAGCCCAGAGTAAGAACTTAATCATCTACAAGTCCTGCATTAGATATATTAAAAAAAAAAAAATGTAAGCCTAATATAATTTTAAGGTCAAATACTGAAACTCTTTCTTTTAGCCCCTTCATCGGTAAAACTTAATTAGGTCAAATCCTGAGAAGCAACAAACATCTGGCAGCTGTGGTGGTTTGTCCAGCACTTGTGCTCAGGTCCCCTCTGGACGCGGCTCCCTGGGAGCTCTGCCAGAACAGCCACTCTGAGAGGTGTTAACACCTAGAAATTACAGTGGCATTGCTAACTAACCCTGTAATCCATACCTGTTGTGTTCACATGGGTATGCATGACTTGGGTAAATAATAATTTATGCCAGACTTTTTTCCTCTCGTGACTTTAGTTTTGATATCACATCATGATTCAAAGCCTGGTGCACCATAAATTTTCTCCAAATGTGTAGTAATTCCTTGGCGCAGTCTAAAGTTATGATTCATTTATACTGGAGTGACAGCATAATACCTAAGTGTCAAAATCCATTAAAACTGTTCAATGTCTTCTGTTTATTTTTAGAACCAATTGAGACTTAACTGATGGTGAAAAATATACAGTCAAGTGTGTTTACTTCACCTTTACAAAGAATCCGTTATAGTCCCAATTAATTTGTTATTCCTGTCACAACAGGTACTGGATACTTCAAAACTGTCATTACTGTTTCTCCTTCCTTCTTTTGCCTTTTTTTTTATATGAAGGCTTCTGTTTATTTTTAACCCATTAGTAGGTAATGGTTTATTGTTTTGTAAAATAAGGAATTTCACCTCATCTTCCATTTTAATTAAAATAAACGTGATGGATAAATAAATTTCCTAAACAACTGGAATTCACTGTGCTCAAACTTCTCTCTTCCTGCCACAATCAAGTGCTTTAGTGCTGAATTTAATGGCCATTCACAGGATGATACACCTTGATATTGGTATCATTGGCCAGATAGGAATTAAAAATATGGTACGTGACAGTTACGGACACCAAAATAGCTCTGAGTATGAATCCAGAGCAGCTTTTGCCATGTTGATTTTTAACAGTACAGTTTTGCTCATAAAAAAATTCAGAACAGGGTTTCAAAAAAAAAAAAAAAAAACCACAAAAACCAAGCCCCCAGAAAACCCCCCAAAAAATCTCCAAAACCCAAGATGGGCGCTAAAACTCAGAGCCAGGCACCAATGAAAAAGTAATCAGCAAAACATAAGAATAGTTCTCTATAAGTAGCTGTAAATATAACTCCAAAGAAGAGTTTGTAGTGGTTGTGTTAGAGAAAGGGCAAACGAGATACTGATGTCTGAGTTGGTTTTACCCATACTGAAACCGAGTCAGGAACGCAATGTGGGGTGAAAGCAGTCACAGCATAAAACAAGTATGTTAAGAGTTGAACAAAAAGCTAAGTATACATACATACGCTGTCCCTGATGCTCATCTGCATCACACTTGGGGAGATGGGCCCACAGCCCTCCCTCACCTGGCGGGGCAGCATTTATGCTCACGGCAGTCACTCTGAACGTCCCTCCCCACCAAAGGGACCAAAGCGGCAGCCCCCAGTCGCTGCCCTCGCTCCTGTAAGGAGTGTGACTCAACGCTCACAGGATCAAGACAGGAAAAGTGCAGCACAACTCAAGGCCTGCAGCTAAGGGTACCAGCCCGAAAACAAGACAAAGCCTTATCAGTTAAAAACTGGATGAGATAGACCTCTGGCACATGTATTGTAGTTCATAGGTTTGCAGCACTCAGAACCATCTGCTTTCTGTTTCTCACTTCTGGACAAACAAAACACAGCATTATAATTGAGTGTAGGACTTGATCTTACCTAAATGCATCATTGGTGACCCCACCACTACCCCAGCAGCACGGATTGTCATTCATTCCTGGGACAAGTTAGTTCATTTGAAGCAAAATGAGACACTGCTTTTTTTTTTTTCCCCTGTAATAAGGATTATATTACAATTTGGATGATTATACTCTGTAGGCATAACTATGTAAAATTAAGCATAAATAGCTTAAGTGACTCATGGGAATTAGAAATTAAATAGACCTATTAGAATAAGTCTACCTCCCGTCATTATATTATGCTATCTACAGTATATTTTCCGGAGTTTTGACTTGTTCAGTTTTAAAAGTCTCAAGAAATGGGGCTTTCATTATTTCTCTTCTACAATTGTTCCTTAACCTAATAGACCTTACACTTAGGTAAATTTTTGTGATACTTAGTTTCACTTGAATTGGGTCTCCTTGATTCTCCCTAAAGATCGTATCCGCTTCCTGCATCCTTAATCATTGTACCCTTCCACTTCTTTCACAAGTTGCAAACACATCCTCTGCCCTTTCCCACACGGGTTCGTGCTTCAGCTCTTTGAATGCTCTTCAGCAGCAACATCATGTCTAAAACCTGCAGCATTTGCTGCTGGACACCGGAGTCACAGCACGGTGGGAAGGACCAGAGCACAAAGCTGTGTCTCAGCTCTTCAGTGTCTCTTGCACAGATACACACACTGACCTCATGCTGTTGCCTCCTGCCTTAGTTATAACCAAGAAAAATGTTTTTCAGTATGAAATAGGTCCTCCTCTGCAAGATTATCCACACTGTGAAAGATTTGGCACTGTTTTGTGACAGTGAATGAAATTTTTGTAAGAGATCATATTCAAACATTTCAGAGTAACTACGCCGAGTGAGGGGCAGCACTGTGGTGGGAGGAATAAGCAATAAAAGACTACAAGAGTTGCCGAAGCAGCACCTTCCCCCATATTATTGCTCATAAGTGACTCATTTCCTGGTCCAAACTCAATTTGCTGACTCCCATACCTGTAAAATCACATCAGTTTATCCTACCAGTTTATAGAAGTAGAACTGGTACCTCTGAGCCTGGGCTGAGTGACCCAACCCACAACTTCACCTCTCGCAGTCCAGATTGCTTTTGTACAAGAAAATAGAATCAGTGCGAGTCAAAAATCCCACACTACAGCCAACTGGTCTTCATCAAAATCAAAAGCTGTAGTCTGATGCTACCACAGATACAGAAAAGGGTTTTTTGCAAAACCTGCATGCAGCTCCTTCAACATACAAGACAGCAAGACCAAAAATCCGAGCACCAGAGGCATCAGCGCCATCACTGTCACAAGGAGCCACACTCCAGGGATTTGTGCCAGAAACTCACAACTCTAAGACTGGTCATGACCAGGAATAACATGGCGTATGCTCAGTTAAAAGCCAACAGCCCTTATTTGGCTCGTTTGAACTCTCATCTGTCAACTCTGCTTGAGCCCTTAGCCTTCCATAAATCTATATTTGTATAAATGCAGTTATTCCTGTAATAAAGTGTAACGGTCTAGTGAGAATCTCAACACCACGTGCATGTGTTAGGAATGAGGAAAAGAGGAGGAAATGAAACATTTTGGGGAAAAAAGTATTAATATCACAAAGCAATCAATGAAAACTAAGAATATCATGCAAATATTATTTGAATAACGAGTGCTGAATCTATTTTTAGAAGGAGTGCTGGGGCTTGCATAGCAACTCATCCAGTTGATGGACCAAAATAGGAAACATGCAAGTGTTTGGAGAAACACTTCCCTCCTACAGAACAGTTTTCAAGCATGTGCAATACCAGAAGTGAAAAAGTGTCAGGATTCAAACGGACACTTCATCATACAGCTGAACTCCTGGCAGCAAAGCATTAACTTTCAGGACAGGAATTTCGAAAACAGAATGCAGATTTTTCTCAACAGTGATGTTTGTCCACAGGCTAAGAGGAGGTTTAAAAACTATGGGTGTTGGAGGTACTTTGCCAGCTTTCATGTCCTCCCCACTACCGACATCACAACTACTTATCCAGGGCCGATTCATGGATCTTAAAAAAACCCTAACAAGTAAATACATAGTTGCTCCCCTATAGATCTGCAGGGGTGTTTCGCATCTGTAAGAAGTGCTTGTGTGGTTATGGATATCTGGGTCAGTAAACACCATCGTCTGCCTTCTTTGCTGCAGAGCAGAGCAACAGAGCTTATTACAGAGGTCTTACTGGCCTGTGGCTTTAGTGGTTAACAGACTTTGTGGGGGTGAGGTCTTCTTTGGTTTTTTTGTTTGGATGTCGTAATCAATCAAGAGGCCGAAGAAACATGGAAAACCTGTGGAACAAATGCATTAGGTAACACTTGGGAGGGGGCAGGAAATCACAGATTTTGTCAACATAGATGAACCCAGAAGTGATTATTTGGTTGCTTTGACTTTTTCTTTCCTGCGTACAAACCTTGTGGAAAGCTCTCTCCAGCACTACAATGAGAGCTTTCCACTGGTTATTTCATTCATGAAGATTTCTTTCTTTTCTAGAGAAATTTAATTTCTGCAAGATGCACTTAAGTACTCACTCTTAGCCCATAAAATCACTTTCAAGAAGAACATAGTATCTGGCAGGACAGCTCAAATAAAATAAATTCCTGTAGAGAGAATCTGTGTTAATTTTAATTTTTTGGTCTTTAAGATTATTTCCTGTCTGTGTCAACCTGCAGTGACTTTTTTAAATGCAAGGAAAAGAGGAATCAATGCAAGTAGAATGGCAGGAAAATATATGTATTTGCAGCAACTGCTACAATTTTGTAAAGGATGGGAAGGTTCCTTTAACTTTTAATAATACCTCCATTTCCTCATTAATTCTTTTTTCCAAAGATTTGCTCCAAACTAACACATTACCTTCTCCAGCTTTCACTATATACACTCACAAACGAGCTACAAGGTGTGGGTGGGTTTTTTTTGTGCGCGCAGTTATGGTCCATCATTATTAAATGTCTCTCGTTGGACGGAAGAGGTGCTTCATCACAAACAGCCATTCATCAGCACTTGCCAAGCCGGCTCACATCTGACCTCCGCAGCAATAATGCCGCATCAAGTAGGCCAACTACCCAGTTTAGCAGCAGAGCAGGGAGCAGGAGCCGGCTCCAAGATTAAGTGCGCTGTTTCAGGCTTCCATTCCCAGGAGCTAGGCGGGCTGATGTTGTATTGATTGCCAAAGTTTACCCGTAAGTATCACAAACAACAATAGCCAGGTCAACGATCGGTGATGCCTGAATAGGAAGAACCCCCGGGGACGGCGGTGCACTCCGGGCTCAGGCACCGCTATCATGATGGCTGAGTGCAGGTTGAACAAGGTTTACGGGGAAGGGAAGGGAAGGGTGAGAGCCTGCAGCACGAAATGACATTTAAGCAAGTTACATGTGGGAGCAGAATGAGAGACAATGATGCAATTATATATTCCCCAGTTTCCGGCTGCAGCAAAACCCTGTCATCTCTCAGTGTTTATGTGTTCAGCCAGCCCCACGCTCACCGTGCTAAGTAGCTTCAGGTACTTGGGAACAGAAGAACAACATACAAAAGCAGGTATTAATGAGCATAAACTATAGAGAGAACAAACCAGAAAAATTTCCAAGCATTTGTCTCTTCTACCAGCCACACAAGTTTGGCATCAGGATCTGAAAAAGAATCTATTTATAAAATTTCTGTGGGTTTGTTTGGAAAACATAAAACCCCACAGACTGGTTAAAACCTCGGCTAAACTTGTGAAATAAAATATTTCTTCTGATGCTGTGAAATTTAGTAGTTAGGATTAAATGGAAAGCCTGTATTTAAACCATACTATAGCTTATTATATCAAAATTAAAATCCAGACTTATTGGCCATCCTCCAGTGTGGAGTTATATCCCATAGCCATACTGAAAAACCGTTTTTAAAGTTTTACTGTGTATTACATTTAATATCTACTTAATAGCTCACACTTAAAACTGGAAGTTATACTGAGACCCTATTTGATACTTGCGTTAATGAAACATTTTAGAATAGTTTATAGTTAAAATACTTTAAAAAATTATCAAAAACTTATAGTAAGTTTGTTTTCCAGGCACTTCAATTTAATATGAAATAACCTCCATAAAATATACCATGTGGAACTTAATATCCTATTTAGAGCTGAGAACTTTACCTCTTCAAACTGACTGAAACATTCCCTGTAATTCCCGTCCCAGCCAGTTTATAATTTAAACAGCAGCAAAACATAGCCATCTGTTTACTAATTATCACATTGTAGAGTAAAACGTGCCAGGTAAAAACTACCTTCGACACAAACCACTTTTTTTAACATGGTATCTGTAGATCTTCCTCTCCCCCATTTGGGTTACTGTGCGTTACACACAGCAACCTTCCCTCCTATAGGATGAAATAACTAAGTGTGCCTTCCATGAAAATGAAGGCTCTTGCAACAGTTGAAATTTGCAGACAGAACACCCACGCAAAGGCTTCTTATGCCAGCTCACTCTTATTGTATCCACAAAATTCTAATGAGCAAATAAATTGATGAATTGTGGGTTATAAATGATTTGCAATTAGTACTACATAGATCTTACCTACTGACCTAAACGTGTGTTTATTCATCTGAACACAAATCTGCGCGTGTTTCTCTCTCTTCCTATGGCTCTCTCCAACATGAGTCCAAATCTGATGCAGTCAAAAAGTGTTATCCTGTGCCCTCCATGGAAATACTTATTCTCCTCTGAAATACGAATAATTACCTAACTCCTTGTTTCACCACTACGATGACATCATAGAAATCTACAGAAATCCCAAAGCCTGTCTAGGAGTCTAATAGTTCTAAACCTGGGTTTTAATTATCCTACTTAGACTTTAATTTACACTTAAAGTGTTTTGTCTAAATGAGGTTTAAACATTAAAAAAAAAATGGCACTAGGGCCTGAGTAAAATCGTTGTGTTTAATATATTTTAGCTATAGTTTCCAACTCCTCTTTTAATTAGTCGAGATTCTAAGGCTGTGTGATATAGGGATTAAGCTTTTTCTTTTGCCTGAAAATGAAGACAAAATAATTGTCCATTGTGTAACTACAGGAAGAAACGAATAAAACCTGAGCAAATTGACAAGCTTATTATATAAACAGAAAAAGGAATATGTCCAAAAAGATTTTAGTACCATGGAAACAAATGTCACTTATCAGATTACAGCATATTACCCTTGATGGTGCTTTCATTGCTCAGAAAAATAATACTAGTGTTGTTGCAAGTCTGTGTGATTACTAAAGGGGTCAATATATTTAATACAATTATTTTTAACTTCTTATCTACTGTAACTGTAGGCCTCAATCATCAGTTACAAGTTTTGTATTGAAGAACATATATTTTTCACTATACTAGTTCAATATTGTATAAAAATAATTCAAAAAAAAAAACCTCTATGGAATTTATGTTTTCTTATACGAGTATTGTGGACTTCTAAAAGATAAGAGTTAGGTGTATGAAATAAAGAAGAAAATGCATAATAATGTCTTGTGTGAATAAGCTTTTTTGTTCTTTAAAAAATAAAGGTATGTACTGTAATAAGATACAGGGTAAGAACATCACTGATAGCTTGATATATTCTGAGATAACGTAAGGATTTTCTTACAAGCTTGCAAATTAATTATATTATTTGACATTTTGGGACTAGCTGAAGTCTTGCTTATGTAACTAAACACTATTTTTATCTGCTCTATAGAAGCATTTATACTGAAGTATTTATAATGCTTGTTGAAAAGTAATTGTTACTTAAATGTGGTAACAAGACAAGAAGCAAAAACGTGAAAATCTGGACAACAGAAAATGCAAGTGCCACAATATGCAGTCCATCTCATCTAAATCCTTGCAATTAATAGGAACCACGTAGGAAATAAGTCTCACTCCATAATTAGCAGTACACCATTTCAACTCTATTGGTAAAAGTGCTTAGTAAGCACATTATAATCCACAGGTTTCTGTTGGGATAGTACACAGCACCTGTAGTTTATGAATAACACGAATCGTGCAGGTATGGAGATAACATAACAGCCTGGGAAAAGCTCACAGAAACATTTTTTTTTAAAAAATGACATTGGGTACGGAGTTTTCTTCACAGCTAACCCCTCAAACCTGTGCTGCAGCAACAGGGCAGGGCTGGGACTATAAAACCCTGCTCTTCCACTGCCTTTCCCCATATCTAACAGTCATAGGTTCAAGGATGTCCTTGTCTTTTGCTAGACAGTATCATGCAATCCCATCACTGCTGTTGACCAAAGGCAGTAGGATGCTGGAGCGTAGAACTGTTATTTTCTCGTCATTCTTCCTGCTTATAAGTAACAACCGCAAAGCTCCTTCCCCTAAGCTGAATGTTCATTGTTACCTGACAGAAGTAATTAAAACAAATGAAAGAGAAGAAAGAATTTGTGTCTGGCTACAACAGCTAACTAGCCTTGGCATGGTTTGCATATGACAGCACTGAAGCAACACTTGGTGCTACCGGACTGCAGGCAGAGTGTAAAAGCTGGTTTTGGGGGGGGAAGAGGGAGGAAATGTGGGGGTTTTTTAAAGGTATTTTTGCATTTTAGCCACTGATGGGTAGAATAAAGTTTCTTTGTCACAGTCAGTTTATCACATTAAGCCTGCATTAATATTTTCTAATCATAGTGACCTCATCCTGCCAGAATGTACTGGCCCCTAATCCGCGCTGTAATGTTTTCTCATTAGCTGCTCAGCATTGGCCACACTGGTTGTAGCAGCTAAGCACTGCCTCAGGCACCACTGGAATTAATTACCAGAAGAAACACTGCTGTTTTGAATTGTCATCTTGAATTTATCACTTGCCACTTAATGTAACTCATCTGACCTAATACCTCCTCCGTGTCACGGGGGGCTTCGGCACCAGCCCGGGGTGGGTGATGGCAGGGGTCCTGCGGATCCCCACGTGCCCGGGCAGCCCGGCGGGCAGCTGCTCCCAGCCTGGCTCCAATCCTGCCCCGCGGGCAGAGCCAGCTAACGATGCCCCCAGCAAATTGCAGATTACCCATACGCCACGCTGCACCTGAACCAGAGGAGGACTCGGAGCTGGAGCCGGTCCACCTCGCGGTCACCACCCGGAGATGATCATCTTTCATTGGGCTGGATGGGGCGACACTAACCATTTGTTTCACTCATGTTACGTTTTGGAAAATAATGAAACTGGCTATTCACGTGCAGAGGAATAAATGGCTCCAGGGGACCTCGCGAAGTTAAGCCTGTGGCATTTTCTTATAAATCGTGAAGAAATTGCTCGTTAAATTACCCTCAAAACAGAATGCAAGTCACTAATATAATACAGGTATGAACCACCTTTGCATCCCTCCTCCCACACGTATTTTCCATTTGTCTTAGGATGAAGGAACTTTCCAGGGTTTGTGTCTTTAAAGTCCACAATAAATGCTTTCTTTTGCTTAAGGCAAAAAGGTTTATCTAGAATAAAATACAAATTTTGCTATGCACACGGTCTCATCCCTGAATCAAAATTTAATCTGTAAAGAACTTGTAATTGCAATTGACTCACTTCACGTTTTTTCCCCCGACGCAAAAGGAATAGCCAGAATACCTACATTTCTGCGTATCTGCAAGCTCTATTTGAAGCGCTTAACTCCAGAAGAAATGTAATTTTACTATTGCTGAAAACAGGGATGACTCAGTGTAATAAGCCAAAACTACCCTGCAGATAAGAAGAAAAATATTAAAAAACTTGCCTTTTAGTAGCCTTTTAACAATAACAATTCTGAACACGTTTCTTAGACAAAAAGATTTCCTCTTGCTACCACACTGTATACTCAGCACAGTAAACTTAGAGAGATGTATAATGCGATATAAACATTAATAGTTTCACAATTGTGTTTTAGAAAGACTATTTATAGAGAAAATACAGAATGCCTCCCAAAAGTATACTTAGACGTAAGCCACCATAATCTTCTTGCTCATGCAGCAGGAAATCTAATACACCAGCTCAATAAACCTGTAGGAAACAAAGGTTTTATGTAGCATTAAGAGTCACAATATTAAAATACCACATATTACATTCAACTACTCTTGCAACACTCATTTTAAAAGGCAAGAAAATTAAGTGCCAGTCTGAGAGTAACAATATCATAACATGCAGAGAGAGACTAGAGAAGTACAAAAATAGTGGAGCCCTCATGATATCTTTGTTGTTTGGGTCAGAACCAAACACTTGATTGTATTGACATTTTGGGTTATCACTGGAAAATACTGCCACAACACAGCAGTATTCCCCAGAATGTGCTGCAAAATGTAAATTCTCATCATCTGTCTCTATGTTATTTCGAATCGCATACTTTACCCTTTTTATTATGAAGAACAATATAGTAATCATTATCATTGATATGTCAGTCAAAATGCAGGTTTGACTATAGGCGCAAGAGAAAATACAGATATATGTTTGTGAGAATATATTAAAATGGAGTATAGAGATCACTGACCTTAGGGTCAAGTTATCTAGACAATTGATAAAAATACTCATGATTTAGTCACTAAGGTTTTTTGCAAAAAAATATTACGATTAATTTACAAGGGTTGTTTTGGTGTTTTTTTTTTTTTTTTAATGTTTATTGCCTATATTATTTATATTATATTACCTGGTAACTATTCCCCAGATTGTTACAAGAGGCTGTGCTTTGTAGGATTCAAGTCCTGGAGGCAAGGCTCTACAACTAAAGAACTGAGAATCTGAAAGCTTCCTATTCCCAGAATCCAAAGTCTTTGCTCCACTTCTATCTAGCAGTGAAAGATGTAATCTATAAATAATTTATTTTGATTTTTTTATACCATTAAAAAACCTGGCATGGCTTTTGCATTTGTTTTCAAGTTCATGTCTGGATACTTAGGAGGGGTGGGATTGGAGAAAGGAGGAAACAATAATAAACATTATTTTTAACAGCTCATAGGAAGGCTAGACACACCTTTAGAGCATGAGAGAAACCTTTCTTAAAAAACTACACACCTATTTGTAACTATAAATGATATTTAGATAAACACAACATTGAATAATACAGACTGCACTGATGTAAGTATTCTGTGCTTGTATTTGTATCACATATCTGAAAAAATGACCCTAGGTGTTCCTTGTGGAACCTAAGTGTTTATTTCACGCTATTGTTTAATTATAAAGATACATATTTTAAACCAGAGGAAATACCAGCTGTCATAAAATTCCTTGCAACAGTAAAATATATCTAAAAGCAAATTGCGTGTATTTGTTATTGGGAGACTGAGTTTATGCAAGCAATTGTCATGCAAGCAGAGTTGTAAGTAATAATGTGGCCTTTAATGACGGAATGATGGACCTGCCAAACACTAGCTCCTGCCATAGACTGCTTGTATTTCCCTGCACAAAGATGCCCATCTGGGAGTTATTAACATATCCTCGTCAATTCAGAACCTACTTTAACATAATCCATATTTGTTGGAGAAAGTCCAACATCAGCCGGAGAACAGCAGCCACGTGATCCGATGACACATTTCAAGCAGCACACATAAAGCATGCTTGGGCAGCTAAGCAATTCAGAAATGCAAATCGCAGAAGCATTCCTCTTCCTAGATAAAAAGGACAAATCCCTTTTGGCATAACATCTTACACACTTTTAATACTGAATAGAAACAACAGAAGTAGGAAAGGGACAGGTAGGTGTTTTTTCATTTCACCGCAAGCGTGCTGACACACTCAGTCTTGCACCAGAGCAGCTATGTTTCCGAGACCCCAGGAATGCTCTGCTGCGTGGGGGCAGTGGGAGAGAATACAAATTCTCTTACAAATTCTCTTACATCAGCAGTATCTCACACTTGCTTCTATGATACTTGTGAGCATTATTTATTTAAAGGGACCTGAACATAGCATCAAGGAGACCTTTCATTAGAAAATTACTTGGTCCAACAAGACAGTCTACTCTTTGAACCTCATGTTTTTGTAGAATTCAGTTTTTATTGTTCCTTGTGATTTTCAGCGACTGACTGTACATGAAGTTTTCTGAAGTTTCGACTTCTGTTTTAAAGTCTATACTGGTATGTCTGGAGCCTCACTACATTATCAGTAAAAATCTCTGAAACTTCAGCACAGATGAGATTCCGTGAGACTGCCAGTGCTCGTGGAGGGTTTGGCACAGCACTCAGACCTATGGTATTCCAGGATGCTGACAGCTAAAAACTAAGCCCCTTTTTAACCCTCAACTTGATGGAATGTGATATTTACTGACTTCAGTTTCTGACTGGATGAAAACCGAGGAACCTCTTTTCCTCCTTTTTCATCCAGGCTTACTCAATTTTGCGATTTCTGGTGTTCAAACTAATATTGCTTATGACCTTTAAAGACCTTCGGGGAGATGCCACTTTTACCATAGCCCAGCCGCTATGGATGGACTCCAACATATGTCTGTGAGCTACAAAAGGATAGTGTAAACAATAGCTTCCCATTAAACTTCAGTTTAACATTAGGACTGCTGTCCAAAGATCATACTTAAAGATAACTGAAGTGTTACTGTATTCCTTTGTGTAGCTCAGTCATGACCCTAATTAATGTGTCTAGTTTAGACATGTATTTCTTTAAGTAATGGGTGGTTTTGTTTGGACAATTAGGCAGAGTTGACAAGGAAATTTTCCATCAAACTGAGTCATAAAAAGTACATTATTCAGCATTATTATGAGTAAAACACTATTTATTACCTGAACTTTACAATACACCATTATCAATCATTACCTGTCATTAAGGTATGTTAACATGAGATCAAAGAAACAAAGCCAACTTAAACAAACAGAGGTGCAGAAAAGGCTTTTAGACTTATTTAAATCAAAACAAGTATAGTTGAGTCCATTGATAAGCTATAATTTCCTTTCAACTGAAGATGCAAAATCAACTAATCGCTGCAATCTCAGAGCATCACTTATTCCTTGACACACACCACAGCTGTGTTCTTTCCAAGAAAAAGTGGTTAGATGCACCCACAGAAATATGGAAAAATACCACAGGGCTTTCTGGCTGTAAGTTTAGATTCACTCTTGTGTCAGCTCTCACCTAAAATATTATTTGCTCATTCTTTAAAAATAATCAACAGAAAGAATCTAAAACAGGCAGAGGGGCGTTCTAGGTTTTGTTTTAAGGTATTAATGTCTTTAAAATAAAAACAAAAATACCTGCCGATTCAGCAAGTTATTCCAGGCTCACAAGCCAAGTCTCTCAGTTAACTATTTTCACAGCAGTAACACCTACGTGTTTGAGTCATGGAACAGGATGCCTTTATCCTAAGTGCCATGCAATGCTCTCAAATACAAATGCTCAAATACACCTTGTGACAAGCAGAGAAAGACCTACGGAGAGGTCTTTCCATTGTGCTCTGTGCCATGGACCTCAACTGACATCTTGAAAACCAGGAAACAATCCCTGAAAGGGGAACCCTGTTGTAGCACTGAACAACACCGTTTTATGAGCCACATTACAGCCAAACAGTTGCAATATTTCCTTGGAGCTTGAACAAGATATAGACTGCTGGGCAAGTTTTTCACTCAAAATAAAAGATTTTAGATGTGTGAGCACATTTTGATTTTTTCCAAGTACGCTATTTAACAGTCTTGCTGCAGTCTGCAATTTTATTCTGCCCTGCAAGATTCAATCAATGTTCCAGAGAGCTGAGAAGGACAAAACTAGAAGTCGCAAACTATTCCTGGCCAAACTTGTGCTAAATCTTTCTAAAATTTCTGAACCACTTGGATTCCTTGTTTCTCAGTACACAGTTAATCAGAATCCCTTTTCTTTTCCAAGTAAGATTATATAAATCAGAGACACACATCAATCCTCACTTCCATGGAGTCAACCTCAAAAAGAGGTTCCACATAAAATGCATCTATAAGGTATTCTCGTCTCTTTTCTTGACCAAAACCTCTGTACTATGACAGAATCTAACATTTACCCCAGCACAGATGTGGGCCAGTCTGTAGTCTCAAAATTTTTAACAGCTTCATTGTATCTCACACACATACACAATCCATATTAAATGGTGGGAGGTTGATTTAGGAGAGAGTTGTAGTCTTCAAGGTTTCAAAAATAATTACTACCATTTTTATGCCTTTATCAGAAGCTAAAGCCTCACTCAGGAGTATTCCCTCATCAGCAATCTTTTAAAATTTGCCAGATTACTGCAAGCAAACTGGGTCATTTTGTTAGATATCTTATTACTCCTTCTCTTTTTTAAGCTTATTTTAACACTCACTAAGCTCATCAAATTCATTTACACAACGAAACCATTAACTTTATACAAATAGCTCCTGACCTTAACTCTGCTCAGTTGGGTTAAGAGGCAGAAAAAAAA
>JAHREE010000444.1:6263908-6358908 GCA_033628505.1 Tringa tobata
TTTTTGGGGGAAGGTTGGGGGTTTGTTTGGGGGGTGTGTTTTGGGGTTTTTTTGGTTGGTTGTGGTTTTTTTTTTTTAATAAATGCATGGGCATTAAGGAAGTATTAGCTCAGAGTCACCACTGAAATTTCATCCTAACACTGTTCAAGGCTCTTCTGTCCTCAGTTCTGAGCCATACGAGCTGTTTATTACTGCTTAGAGAGTAACCTCTCAGATAAATAAGAGCTTCAAAAGTTAATAGCTACACATAACTGTCTAGAAGTAAAAGGCTTCCTTCACACCTCACTGAGTGGTGCTCCTCCTATGATGTATGTGTTTCCACTGGAGGCCTCGAGATACAAAGAAAGAAGTAAGACCACACAATCAACCCTCTCAAAGAGAAGGCAACACCTCATTACAACTACTTTACTTTTCTGCAAAAGAAGTTAACATGTTAACATTTGTGGGCTACTCAGAGTATTTAAAAAAAAATTGGACCGAAATTCTAGCTGTACAATGGTATTTGACTAATTGGTGCTTTAAGTGACATAAAACTCTGACAAATCTAGAAAGAATATTGCATGATGCTAATTTTCTGTATATAAAAGTGGTCAGAAACACGACTATGAGCCCAAGAGCATATTATATACTAAAAGAATTAGGGCTAGTCTGTATTTGTTAATTATCTACTGGATTTTGAAATACAGGACCTATATATTAACTTTTGACTCATTCACCGGCTACTGAAATAGAGCTACCTGTAAAGTATAAAATGTTATGCCTGTGATGCAATACAGTCACATAGTTTTACACAGAACACTATGTAAAACCAAATCTGGAGCAAGAACTTACTTCAGCAGAACATAATTATTCTGGAAATATCTAAAATCTATTTTCGCAGAACGATAAGGTGAAAAGTTCTTTTGTGAGGCACGTTTGGGGATCTTTAATGACCTCAGTGGTCAAGACCTTTGTATTATATCATCTGATAGAGGTATTAGATGGTGCCAGCATGTATCATAGCCTACCTCTTTCCAAATTTACAGATGTAAAACTGTACCATAAATATGCAGTAGTCAAAATACTGTGAAGTCATTCTGATTTATTAAAAATACTTGCTAACTATCCTCATGTGTTTTCTGACACTGAATATAGCTGGCCACGGTAATGGTCCAGTGTCAGAAATTCAGTTCCATAAGACAAAAAAGGAGGAGTAGGTAGGGTGAAAAGGGAATATAGGCCAAATTTGCCAAAACAAATAATGCTGGGTCCAATCTGTAGCCTTCCCAATACAAAGGAAAAAGGTGAAAGGGCCAAGCACTTCAGAAGTCATCAAGAACCAAGAGGTAGAAAAAAACCTGTAAGACAAAACATTAATTGCACCTCACATTTCTCTGGTTAATTATGATATTTTTGATATTTTTTCATACTATCAAGGTGCACCTTTCTAAATATTCTAAGATAACAAATCCTACAAACATCAGGACACCTGTTGTGTGACAGAACTACTCCTGTTTTCAGAGAAGCCAAAGATTCTCTCCCATTCGCCCTTTAGAAACTATTTCACTGAAAACAACACTCAAAAAAAGGGCATCCTCCTTTCATTTCCTCTCTTTTGGTAGCTGTTATGTTGCTTTACTCAACCTGGCCTATTGCATTACATATAGCTACATGATTTTACCTTTTACAGCTCATTTTTAATTGCACATCATTGCTACCTTTCTTGTAAAGAGACAGGGCTCTGCCATTGCTACTAATTATCCAAATCACCAGTTGCTGTTTGCATGTGTGTGGCCTTGCCTAAAGCTTTTAACCACAAGTTATGTCACTAAATCAAAGCAAGTTGGAGGCGTCCCTGCTGTAGCGACAAACTTATAAAGGCTGCGTGACATTCTTTTGAGCCATTTAGAAGTATTCCTTTCTAGGAGTACAAGACTCAAATCCAGAGCATAATTTTGTGGAGGGGTGGGAGATGATCCTATGCTGCGGGTTAATGCACTGCTATCCCATCAAACTCCAGCCACAAGAGTGCTGCAGCCCTAAGCGAATTGACTCGGTTTCAAACACGTTTGGTGCCAAAACCCACAGCAGTGAGAGCACCACCTTCACCCCTGGCCTCGGGGTAGCTCCAGATCCATCACCTGTGTTTGAGAAGGCTCTGGAAAAGGTCTCACTCTTCATCCTAGTCACACTGATCAGTCTCTACTGCTTTTCTCTCACGCTGGATTTCAACTTACTCTAAATTTTTTTTAGTGCTAGCTAATAGGATCACATTTATTAAATGAAGTAGGAAGATCCAAAATTAAGAAAAAGCTAACATTTTCCTCATTGTTAAGTCACAGCTGCAGCATGTGTGGGCATGCATGCACATACGCAGGTATCCTGCTCTTAGCATGATGGCAATGCATCCAACACACCTTGTTTTCCTGAAAGGGTACACCTTGCCCTGTCTCTCACACATCCATTGCCTCTGCGTAATATCTCATCCTTTATTTTCCATTCTAAATCCATCACAATAAAAAATAAAGGATATGCTGAGCATGTCCAAAATTTCCCCCTTAGTCCTCACAAAAGCAATCACAGATAAAGCAGAGTAGGAATTTTTTTTTTTTTTTGAGCTTTTCAGATTTTCTCCTGTTCCTTCTCCTCCAAAACAAAGACCTTCCAGAATACTTCACAGCACCATGAGAGAAAGATGGGGAAGAGAAAGAATCTCCCACCAGACTGATAGGGTTCATGGAGCAATACACTGATGTGAGGGATACTTGCACCCATCCCTACCTCTCTTCCACTTCTCATAAATCAACCCCTGGAGTAGGACTAAGAGGTCACTATAAGGTCACACACACACCCCCCAATTCTCTGGCCCCCAAAAATCTTTAATTCAAAGTGGATTAGAGGTAACATTGCAGGCAGAGGCACTCATTCAGAAAAAAGCCACTTGGTTGGAATTGCAACAGCAAAACAGCAGTTTTCACATTAAAACCCTGCCCTAAGCCCACATGGTCCACACACGGGCCATTTGGCAAGTCTCTCTGTGTCCACCGTGACAACACTTTCCACCCTCAGCCCTGCAAACCTTGCCCACAGGAAAGTTTCAGACAGACTACTGTGCCCTTACAGAGTATTTAAACTTTGATGAATATACTTCACACACACACACAAGAATATGTTAAAAAAAATCATCGTTGATGAGCTCTAAATGGAACAATAACTGAAATTTCAGTTAAATAACAGAATTAAATTTGCATGAATGGTTCCCATTTTCCTATTTTCTTTTAGTATTTTTAAAAATCTTGGTTAGTAATTTTACATCCTAGCAATAAAACATAAAGTATTTGTAATACCACTGTTGCAGTGAAAATACCTAGGTTTTATAGTGTCTCCAGAGATAGATATTTAGTGCTCTACAGATAGGTTAATTTAGCATAAAATAGTATAATACCTTCCTTATTTCTGTTCATTCGTTTTGAGATTATGATGCCAGGCCAAGAACAAGTCACACATCACACACTGGTCATCATGCACAGATTTCCCAATTATCTAAGAAATGCAAAAACCTTCCATTTCCTGTTAGTGTCAGTTTGTCAACTCCACACTGTCTTGATCAGAGAAGTGTCTGTACAGGGAAAAGCAGAATGTCTAGCAGTTAACGGTGCTCTGAACTGCCATCACCTGGAATTCCTTCAGGTCACCACAACTTCATGGTCAAGTATACAATATCCGTTTCTTGATTTTACTGGCTTTGCATGAATATTTACACTGCACAGAAGTAGTCTTCTTCACCAGGGCCAGAACAAACCTGACTTCTGCGGGATGTTCATATAAGTCTATTAATTTTATTTTAGTTTTTGGCCAAAGTTTTTGACAGGAAGCTGACTCTGAATCAAGGAGAACAATTTTTCAGAGCAGTTTGCCCTCATTTCATGGTTACAAGTGCCAGTGAAAGCACGCTGGGAGCCTCTCAAAGGATGAAGACATCCTCCAGACATCTCACCACTTGCTTGTGGCTCAGGAGGGCAGAAGGGCTGTCTACTGCAGTAGAGCTGGGAGCTGGCAGGAGCTGGGCTCAGCAGGGCTGGTCTCAACCGCTGCTTGCTTTGATAGAGCTCTTTTCAAGTAGACCCAAAAGGTTCAGAGAACATGATCTTCAGTTACTATGAACATCAATCAGCTTCATGCGACCACATATTCCTCTTTCAAAAGAAGTAGTACAGAGCAATTCCCCAATAAACGCACTAAAATCAGTCTGCAGCAGCTCTAAAGCTAGTAGGAATTGTGTGCCTCTGCTCTCATGGCAGGTCACCCACACAACTGAGAAGGCCTAAATCCTAATCTATTTTGCAATGAAAGTATTGTGTGAAGCATGCAGGATCTGGCCTCAGGGTAGACTGGTAAAAAGACAAACAAAAACCAGGTCACTACCCCATTAATCCTTATTACAGATGTTACCAAGGAGAAAACTATTCCCTTAAATTTGCATTTCTGTGTTACCCCTTGCCCTTGGGTCAACTCAGTCTTGACTTTCAGCAACCGATACATTCACTGAGGAGTAAAAAGTTATTCTCTAACAGAGGACTGGGTTAGTTGTAATGAGAAAATCATGTTATGTGTTGTTGGTGGTTTTTTTGTTAAATCGTGGCCCTTGCTATTCATTAACATTCAAGTGCTGAAAAGCCAATAAATTATTACTAAAAGGAAATGTAAACAACTTTCTCTGAGGAAGGATTGCATACAGTAGGCTGGAACCTCCTTCAAGTTAATTGCAACACAGTTCACTAATGAAAGTTTCCATCTATTAAATCTTAACAGGCATAACTATAAAAATGGCGCCAAGCTCTCTCCTGCCCAGACAGCATCTGCAGAGCCTTTCACACTTACTGTCTTTGCAGGGATTAGCAATTATCCCTAAATAGCATTGGCAACATATGACTAATTTCACATCAGTTATAGAGTTTTCAAACTAATTTGCATACTGGAGCTGGCCATAAGAAAGACAATAGCTATGGCACTTGGTTCTTACCAAGTACCTTGCAGCAGGTCTGACTCAAAGTGCTCTGAAGTCAATAGGAATCATCTGTCTTTGCTTTCACTGAACTCAGGATTAGGCTCAAGACGGACAAGGACACCATCAGCCCTTCAACCTTGACCTGTGTTTGCTTTTGAGGCACAAACTTAAATTCCACTCTCACATCTGTTCAGAAGAGACCAGGCAGTACTGCTGAAGGGGAACATCTCTCCTGGCACGTACACGTTGCAGGACTACCTTTGCTAGTTCATGGTCTGTAGTTCATCTTGATCCACTGCTGCTCTTAATCTTACCATTAATTTCCTCCTCCCACCAATGATATTAGCTGTTCAGACTCTTAACTGACATCTGTGTTTCTCATCTGCAAGATTTATCCAAGACCTTCTGCCAGTTCACATCAAGATGTTTTTAAGCCTTTGTTTTCTGCTAATTCCTCCATGTTTTCAGCTGTCTTTTGCTCTTTTTATCTTATTTTTATCTATGAAATAGGGTGATCCAGAACATTTGGATTCATTCACTACTGAATATTTTAGTGACTGTGCTTTCTAACAAGTGTTAGAGACTAAATAAGTTCTGCACGTCATTCTTGAATTGAGACTTGCTGTCCACAGAGGAAAAACATCCTTTTGCTATTTTCCTCTGTTCAGTGAGACTACTGAAATACAAGCAATGCTCTTTGAAATGGAAAGTAACAGCATTTTTTTCAAGGCCTGAGACTGGACATAAATACACAAAATAACCATATATCTGTATTCCAGTCAGTCATTTTCACATGTTCATATTTTAAGTAAACTAGAATGCCCACGTTAACATACCAAGCAAATTGTCTCATTTATGATCTGATTTCAGCAAGCTGAAGTCAGGAAGCAAATTTTGCTCCAGTATATGCAAGTTTGACTCCTTGAAACAGAAGCGTCAATTAGTTGAACAAAACAAAACACGAAACAATGTATTTTTTGCCAAGTTCTTTTTTTTCTCAACAACTTTACTGTATCTCGTTTGACACCTTGTCCTAGAGACATCATAGTACATGATTTCTGGATGACCTTGACAACTCAGTCTTTGAACATTAATAAACACATCCCACTCACAATTCTGTCTTAATTACTTGGAAACATCATTTGCTCCAGTATGGCTTAAAAGATGCACAGTGAAAACCAAAGCACCTCTGTGTCCCCTTAATTTACCTTCTTAATTCAAGTAATAAAGTTCTATTGTATTACACTGAGGAAGGAAATATTTCATTATATTATGAGTTGCATTAATATCAAGTTAATTACATGTAATACATAAACTGTAAACAGAACTTCTAAGTAAAAACTACAAATATATTTTTATTATCCATGTGTTATAATAGGCAAGTGCCAACAAAGTGTGTGATGTAGTACGCTAACAAGACTGGCTGAAAAAATATAGTCTGACATACAGAAAAGAAACTGTTTTAGCTGTTTAAAGCATAAATATTTAATACTTCTCCAAAGCTCACCCAAATTTTATAGGTTGTCTTAACTGGTAATACATGTTCTTAATATATTTTAGTGGGTTCACAACTTATCCAGACTGATGGCATAGTACCTAACATGAAGTTTTCCTGCTTCCTTACAGAAAAAAAGTCTTTTTTAAAGCAGTTGCAAACATTTTGTTTGCTACCTAAAACAGGAAGCTCTAACAGCTTCAGTCTTTAATTTAGAAGGAATGATAATAACTCGGGTTTACAGCAACTACCTATTTATATTAATAAAAATATTAACACTCGGCTAAATTTTTACTTTGTATGAAATAATCCTAGAGTTAGGATTTCATGGCTGCTAGGTGCCATAGCTATAATACTGCACTGTTCTGGGAAAGGAAGTCATTGCAGAAAGGACGGTTGGAGCTGCAGAGTGGAAAAAAAATCCTGTACTACTTTATTTTATTTTAGTAACAGATTCTAACATTAGATGTCTTGAAATAGCTTTTACATTTTTACAGAGACAAAGGGAGGGAGTCAGCACGTACAGATCTCATACTCCTGAGAATTTCCCTGGGAGTATTTTGCTAAACAAGTCTTGGCAACCTATCAGCATCTCAGTTCAGGGGCAAATACCAAGATGAACTTTTAAGAGTTTACTAATGTGTTATGGATCTAGCAACAATTTCTATGAAAAGTTACAGTTCTATCCCTACACAAGAGATAAACCACCTCTTGAACTCTGAGAGCTGTTAACTGACTTGCATATGCAAGTAAAAGTCCTGAAGTGATTTTCAAGATGTTCCACTTCTAAGATTACTCCAGGCAAGCAGCGCTTAAACGTTATGTCCTAGCATGACACTGAACAACCCATAACATTACAATATTCCCTTGGCAGGACAGCATTAACTTACCAGTTAGAAATCACAGGCATCTACACAAGTCCAAAATGAATCGTACTCTGCACCAAGGCTCACATCAAAATACCAAAACCACTTCATTGAAGGAGTGTGCAGTCAGGTAACTGTTGAGTGGAGCTTTTTCCCTTCTGAAGGTCAACAGCATCTTTTTGTCTCTCCACCTGAAATTAACTGCTGCTGCCTAGTGTCACTGACCAAGGCAACTTTGCAGGTATCTGGTCCCACAAGGAGCCCAGTTCGGCTGAGAATCACAGCCGTTCCCAAGGCATAGCAAAGTTTGGATCCTGCTAGGAGAAACTGGGAATATAAAATTACTATTAAAAAAAAAAATAAAAAGGGCTATCCTCTAGTTTTCAGCTGGTATCCTTTTTCTCCCTTTCTTTTTTTTTTTTTAGAGTAGGTTTTTCCATGTTGGAGCTGCCTTCATTTTCTGCATTTATTATACAGCGCACAGTATGTTTTTGGCAGTGAGCAATAAATAAAAATAAAAATTTCATCTGCATTTTTTTTGGTCATTCTTTATCCACAGGATATGATCAAGACATTTCAGGTTATATTTAGAAGAGAGATAGGAGGAAGTGAGATGATAATTATCCAGCAAAGATCTACTCCTATCATCCCATTAAGCAATTTTGAAGTATGAGCTTAAAGTAATGCTTATAAAGCTAATTCAGATGTGAGATTAACTTCAACCAAATTTCTATAGTCATGGATTTCTTGCCACTACACAAATACTAACACACAACTACAACCCCACCAGCAACCTAAAAGTACTCTACTTGGATTCAGCTTCACCCACCTGGCATTTTTCTCTGTTTAGCACCTTTTCTTTGTACTTTTGTACAGTTTCATTACTCCATTCCTTTAAACTCCCAAATGTAATTCCATCAACTAGACAAAACATTACATTAAAGCAGAGATAATCCATGCTATTAACAAGGCCACATGGTGTTCAGGCTCCTGCAGCACCTGGTTCACAGGGAAGGTTGTGGTACAGTAGCAGCTGCCAACAAGAGCAGGAGGTGGGGGTGAAGGAGCAAAACCTGCCTTGTCTGTGGCAACTCTGACAAGGGATAACACTCATCCTTCCACTCCTCCTCCTCTCCCAAAGCACCACTATGCAATGCTGCCTCTATCTTCCTCTCACACGCTGTCCTTTGACAGCACTGGCACACAAGCTACATCCACCCTGTACGTGGATGAAGAGCCTTTGGCTGTAGGGGGGATTCAGTATACTGGTAGTTGACTAGTGGCCAGGACCTTCACGTAGGTTACTACATGCCATAAGATCAGTTTGCACGCTCCCTGACCAAGGCACATCTCCTCCCCAGACGCCTTCATGTTTTCCCAAGGGTGGGACAAGTCTCTGCCCCAAGGGAACAGGGACACAAGTGACTGACCTGCTTAAGATGTTCAAGCAAAACTTAGTGAAAAGTAAAGATGCAACTGAAAACAACAGAAAAAAAGAGAAAAGAAAAAAACCAATACAGTTTCTGACAATCATTACAGAATCACAGAATGATATGGGATTGGAAAGGACCTCCGGAGATCATCTAGTCCAACCTCCCTGCCAAAGCAGGTCCACCTAGAACAGGTCACACAGGAATGTGTCCAGGCGGGTTTTGAATGTCTCCAGAGAAGGAGACTCCACCGCCTCTGGAGTTCATCCAATGAAACAACAAAACAAGCAGAGTGTAAGAAAAACACTGAAGGAGCATAGAGTTATACTTTGATGAAGAATTACTGTGTTTTAAAAAACAAAACCACCATACAGAATAAGGAAATTACTCTGAACCATCATAAGTACACACTTTTTCTAATTCTGTGCAAACTTTTCATCCCAGACCCTTTAGAAGTTATTACATTCTCTATTAAGACTTAGAAAGCAGCTCTTTAAATATGCTAAATACCTACAGGAAATCCTATAAAATGAGAGAACAAATGTAATCTGAACAGACACGGTAAGAAAAAACAATAACAGAAAACATCTCCGTGCGTATACAGAGTGACAGTCTACAACTGGGCATTTGTTACTTCTCTGCTTGCTTACCAACAAAGACCAAAGAGAAACGGAAATAATTTTCCTTATCCAAAACTTGAATAAGTACTTGAAACTTCAACTTTTCCTTGTTATCTCTGTCAGAGTCCATACAATTATATGTACACTCTTTTTTGTTGCATTTCATGACAGCCTCCCAGAATCTATGAATAACGGTGTGGTATGATTTGAAAAAGTATGTGCATATGTTTAAGGAAAATGAAAAATAGGATAAGACTGTGGTGTTCAACCTTTACTATACTGCATGATGGATGTAGAGCTGCTCTGCAAGAATTTATGAATACTGCATGTTGACCTGGTTATTGAAATGTTTATTGTATGACTATATTGAGTTAAATCAACAGGACTATTGGGGAAATAAGGACGAATCACTCAAAATAAGCCACTCCAAGGTAACTTGTTAGACCTAGTTGAAGAAGAAAGAAAAAAAAAAAAAGCCTAAACTATTTATTTTCCAAATGCAGTAAGGGTATTTCCTTTCCAAACGCACCAAGGGTGTAAGGCTGTCTTGCTACATGAAGCTATGGCTGGGAGCTGAATAAAGGACACGCATTTTCTGTATGGGTAGGAAGCCAACTGGGAGTTGTTCACACAGCAGACAACTGGCAAAGCATTTAAATTTGTCATGCTTGGTTTGAGCCTAGAGATTGATAAACATATAGGCGAGATGGAGAGACAGCCATGATTTCAACATTATAGACTTTTTCTTTTAATTTTAATAGTTAAATAAAAATACTTACATGTTGCCAGTATTTTATTAGAACATAACCCCAACCGGAGAGGTAAGATTATGAACCCTGGTAGGTGCCCTGGTCTAGTGGGCTGTTCTCATGCAGGGAATTTTTGCCATTTGAAGTAAAAACAAAACCTCCAAGAGTTACCTATATTAAAACAGAACTTACAACTACAACAACGTGGTTTAAAATAAAAATCAGCATTTGAAATTACTTTTGCTTGATTATTTTGTTTCACAAAAAGACAAGTTGTTTTAATAAAAGAAAAATAGTGGTAATATTGTTGTTAAATGAAAGCTTTGAGGGACATTTCTGTAATACAAATTTTAAGTCTCATACTATATCTGATAAAATAGTATCTTATCAGATACTGTCATGTATCTGAAATAAACTATATCTGTTTGATTAGAAAAATGTAGTATACTGAGAGTGCAACATTAAGAAGATTATGTTGGCAAATTTGGTACCTAGAACTAATTATTTTAAAGGTATATTGAGTTCTTTCATTTCAATCAATTTCAATTATAGTTTCAATCAGACCTTTGCTGTTTGTATGCTCATTTCTAGAAATCCTTACTTTCTTTGAGGTGTCAGTGGAATTAAAAAAAAAAAAAGTCATTAGGAAGGATTTTTGCATATGCCTAAATACACAATAAGCAAGTTTTCATTCAAAGAAAAACCTCCAAGTGCACACTTTCATTTGCCAAAAATATGGATAAGCAGTCCATATGGGAACTAAAACTGACATCAACACAGGTATCAAAACTTCTAGTGCAGTCACCAAAAAATGTACACACTAGATTAAAAATCCCACCAAAAAGACAAACCCAATAGAGTACCCAGATGCAGTCCTGGTGCCAACAGGCAGAACCTAGCTGGCAGGCACCCATTAGAAAGCTGTAGGTGATGATGCCTTTCTTGCCCATCCCAGCCCCAGCTGCCGGAGGGCATCAGGGATAGGTAGGTGGCAAGGTCTGGGCTGCAGACCTGCAAAGGACATTCCTAGCACAACAAGATGTGCCAGTTAATTGTTTTCTGAGTAACAGATATTCAGCTATTCACACAATTCATATCACACCTGGCCAATCTCACTATCACCCTAACCATTAAGCACTCCACTCCTTGTTTTCACCTCCTAGCAGGAATGGAGAAGGTGGCATGACAGGCAATAATGGCTGATCATTTCTGCTTAAGCAGTTTCTATGGTAAGATACCAAAGTTCCCCTGCTATTCATTGGCCTATGAGGAACTGCATGAGGTGGAATTCCCTTTTTTATAGCTCATGACACATTTCTGTCCATTTTCTACCCTGTTCAGAAATATAATTCGATTATACTGCATCAGGTACAGAGTTGAAGGAATGTATCTGTATTTATTATTCAAGTTTGCCTTTTTACTGCCTGAATTGAAAAGATGAACTTTTGGATGACAGTTTGGTCAGTTATCCACAAGAAGTCACCTTTGCCCTCGCTTTTTCCTCTGGATGGTTGCATTACCCTCCACACAGGGCTGCACCTTGAAAGAAGACTGAGTACAAAGCTGCACCAGACTCAGCAGTTTATACTCTAAGCAAGGCATTTTGTCAAGAGCATATGACGGGAGGACTCCAGAATTGGTGCGAGTGGCAGCGAGAGAGAATTTAGAGGACTCGGCTATGAGACATAAGCACCACAGGAGGTTTGCAGCCACCTGAGCCGAGGGGCTCGCCACCCTCCTGTGTGACACTGCCGCAGCCAAGAGGGGCACTCAACATGGAAAGCTTCAGATGGCTGTTTGCAAGGTGTTGTTTGTGGGGCCTGGGAGAGTCTGGTACTTGTTCACTCACACTCAGCCCCAAGCAGCCAAATCTCATGCCTTCCCAGACGTTCTGCAAAAGCTGTACGTTTAATAGGGCTTGCAAAAAGACTAAGGGTTTGCTTCTCAAATAAAGAAGGGATGAAAGGAACTTTCCTGGGGTTGTGCTGGCTCAATTCCTGTTTGATTGACTGCTCATGCTGTTGCGTTGGTGGTTATTAGAGCTGGTAAAAACACAATTTCTGTCCCACAGGAATTTCCTATACTTCGACATTTGTTTTCATTCTGAAACAGCATTAAAAATTTCGAAATAATGAACACTTTCATGGAATGAGTGGTCCTAAAAATGAGTTTAGAAATGTCATTGTGCATGTGTGCGTGCATGTGTGCGTGCATAAGCGCATTTTCAATCCAAAGGCCTAACCTCTTTTACAAGACTTATATTTCCAGATACATCATATCAGTATTCTAGCTGATTGCTCTTCCTTGGGAAGACCAGAGTGCGATGCTGAGCTGCCACCGCAATGCTTTCTGCCCCCCCACCTTTGGTTCCCTGGTCTGCTGAAGTCCTAGATATGTCAGCAACACAAAGTAACCATTTGAAGTTTTCTCCAGAAAATTCAGTAAGCATCGCACTAGAAACAGCTAGCTCCTACATCCTCCTTTCCTTACATTTCTTTTGTGGGACACACTGAAATGAGGAGAATAGATGACTAAAAACTGTGGACTTCAGTGTCCTCAGTTGTAAAACGTCTGTAGCTTCGGGGCTACGGATATCCCAGGCAGCTCAGAGTCTTTATTCCAACTATTCCAATCCCAATGTATAGCCAAAAACGGGCAAGCGACATTCTGCTTGTCTCCAGAGCCACGAAACAGAGAAACTGACTGTCCAGTCTTCACACCTTTCAAGGCTGCAATGAAAACCTCCTTACCATTTTGCACCATCCATCCCTCACTCACAGATCTTCCCATCCCCGGCTGAACCACACAGTGCTAAGGTTAATATTACTGCATCACAGCCCTCTAGGTAGAATATAGCTCCACGAGTGTCTCCTGGCTTAAAATAGTCTTTATGAAGTGCTATGCTTTAGGGAAATAACGTTAGCAAAGAAATGTCAGATTTTGCTCTCATCGTTGAAGAACAAAAATCTAACAAGGGTGGTTGTCAGCTATTATGCTTTTGCACTGAAAAATTGTACAATCCTTTTAAGTTACATATAATGATTTTATAGCCTTTTAACAAGAGGAGCACCACTGAGTAGGATTTTAACAGGGGAAACAGGATTGGCGATTTATTTTAAACCAGCTGAATTCCCCAAGTTCTTCCTTGATTTAAGCCACGGTCTGTATTACAAACAGAGGAGATTATAAGCATCTAAAGCAGCCATGGTTTTGATAAAACTCTCTTAAGTAATGATGATCCTACAGCATTCAGACAAGTCAGGGGTCAATATGACCTTATTTGCCTGTGCCTTTCATTAGGAGCACTATTTCTGCAGTACCATACTTCTGGTACCTCCAAATACACAGAGGATTCATGCTTCAGTTCTGCATGTATTAAGAATGCAGCCATAGCAACTACTAGCATTAATGAACTATTTGCTTATGCAGTAATAATTAACTTCCATTACATTACTTTGTGTGATTACTTTCTTAATTGCCTGAATTATGCATCCATTTAATATTTAATAACCATTCTCAGAAATCAGACACTGGTAAAAAAACAAATTGCTCACAGTTTCCTTGCAATAATTAAGCTCACAAGAATAAATGAAACCTTTTAAAAATGAATGCCTTGTGATTATATCCTTGCATATAGAACAAGATCCTAAATTAGCTATTTATTAAGTCTAAATTTAAGACCAAATAGTACATTTTTCACTTACGCCTTGGGAAATCAACCTATACAGTACCTGACATCACCAGCATAATTAAGTGCCATCTATTTACTTTTGAGAGTCACGAATTCTGCATTAGTATTTAGAACATTCAGAAGTGTGTGTGGGGAAATCTTTTAAAATGCCTCCTTGGAAAAATAGCATCTTCTTTACCTGAGGTAGCTGCTTAGTTGTGCTTAAAGTACTGGAAAGATCTGTGAAGCGTAAATAGCCTTCTGATGGGGAGGGCTGGGAAGGATTTTTTTTTTTTTTTTTGTCATGTTTTAATTTACATACAAACAATGGAAATACAGTTATACAGCCTGAGGTCAGGCTTACCAAACAGGATGAAATTCATTGTTGTATATAAAAATAATGTTTACAATCAAAAACAAGCAGTCTGATCTACTTGTTTTTTCATGTTGTCATCTGTCTCTCTCTGAGCCCTCGTGCCCTGCCAGCACCCAAGCAAAGCCACATGCTGATTTGCAAAGTGATAATGCCATTATGTTATTGCACACCAGCTTTGTTTCCCAGTGCTTTGCAATGAAGTCACCGGCTTAAATAAAATGTGCAACTGTTTTATTGTAGGTTGCTTTGATGAATAGAGTCTACTGAGCTGGACAAGACAGAACACTGTTGTGAGGTTTTTTTGGTTTACCTTCTTTTTTTTTTTTTTTCCCTGAGTTACATCTGCAAAATTGCTCTACCATTCCACATTGATTATGGCAGCCCTGTACAGATGTGTTTATCTGAACCATAACACCGCTCGGCTGAAGCTACAGGGACACCAGCACGTTGCTCCCTCTTCTTTTCCTACGCACGCGTACCACAAATAAAACGTATACAACAAAAAGCATATTCCAGGCACCCCGCACCCAAATAAACCAATCCAATAAAAGAACGAGCTGAAAAGAAAGAAGTGGCGAGAGGCAGGTGAAGGAGCAGTGGCTGCTCTCCCGCTTGCCCGTACAGGTGGATCATTTTCAGCAAGATGCGCGGGGAGCCGCGGGGAGCCGGGGAGGGAGGGACGGACAGAGCCCCTTTGGGGTGTCAGGAGCCAGCAATGGCTGCTAGCCTGAGTTCCCAAACTGAGCTAAATTGATGCCAATCTCGCTGGCTGTTGTTACAGTGGGCAGCATCATTAGGATTTGCTTTTTAAATGATCTCTCAGCCTGTAAGTCTGAGAGCTGCTAGCAAGGCAAGGTTAGAAAGAAAATGATGGCAGCATGTTGATGCTTCACAGACCTCATGATAGTTTCCGTCTGTCATTATTTACGTCTGACTAGATGCGTCATGTCAGCTACCTAGAAGGCACTTTAATATGAAGCTCTTGTTTTCCTCTGCTTTTTCACATCCAGACTGGGTACTATTATTTTTTTTGCATCACTACACTTAGGTGAAGCTTGCTTCAATCTCTCCATAATGACACACAGAGAAATAAAAATTGTTTAGCTCATGTTATTATACATGCCTCTATTCTAACAGACCTCTTCGACATTGTTCACAAAATGGTGAATTTAAATCAATAAACAGACATCTATCAAAAGGTCAGCTTAATTTTATTCTTTCAGCTTCTTTACCAATATTTTAAGCAAACCCGTTTCTTCCTTTAGCTTTCAGTAAATATTGTATAAGTGGACTGCAGCAGCAACCAATAGATTTAATGGTTGATGCCATTTAGTAGATCAATTAACATGGTATTAATACCGCTTTATAATGTGATGGATTCTGTCAGAGTCAATGTAAATAAGGTTACAGCTATCAAGTATGTGTCAGTTTTGCCATTATACTACCTCTTGGTAATTCAGATTCAAAGGATTCATTGGCACTGTTTTGGGATGAAATGTGTAATTCACCCCCGAGTAATACAGCCAGACCTGAATTCGACCCATAACTTTTTACAACAATGGTGGCTGAACGATGGAAAAGAACCGATCCTTCAAGCCTTCCTGCAAACCAGACAAAGCTCTTGTTCAGAAATAGGCTGCCTCTAAGCAGGCATTGCTCTCTTGAATGGGCTTGGCAGGCCACAAAATGTCCTTTAAAACCCATCCGAGCCCCAGGGAGTGACTCAGCCACAACATTATTTTATTATTTTTTTGTTAAGTATTTGAGCCCAGAAATAGCAGTTCAATCACTCTGTGGACTGACTTTGCTGAATAATCATATGAAGTTATTAATACAACCTTTTCTCATCCTTTGGCTGACCAAGTCCACTGTTTTGTCTTCTTGTCATATGTGAAATTAAGTGACAAGCTCTTTGTATGCTTTCATTCATCTGGGCTGTGAGGTGTCTAGGCACAGCTTTGGGTGCAGTAAAACAATCAAAAGCTCAATATCGTCAAAAATTATTCAATAACATTTGATCAGCTGTATTTTGTTCACTTGTTTGAAAATAAAAAATAGGGTAGATTCAATATACCTTTAACCAGTTAACTGTATATTTGCATTTTATACAGTATGGACCTCTGTTATAGCTGCATATTTTCTTAAAAGTACAGCCAGGGTACAATACAGGAAGGGTAACATATTTGGATTTCATAGGTGTCTCACACTATCATCTTTAAAATTTAGTAGGGTAGCTGAGATTCTGTAAGCATTATTTATCCAAATGAAATTTTAAAGGTCACCAAGTTTTCTTCCTCACCTTATCAGGGGAAAAATTTATATATCTTTTTAATGGGTATATTTATTTACCAGGTCAAAAACATTTACTCTTAATCTGTAAAATAACATTTACCTTTAGAGGATTTCCAGACAAACGTAAGATAATGTTTTCCTGAAGTTACATCTGGCCACATTACATATTGAGTTAAGTTCAACAGACACGATATTTGCATTTTCTGTTTGCCGAAAAGCCCATAGATGGATCATAATTATTAGAAAGGTGTTGGATCTTTGACATTCTCTGTGAGAAATCTATTCAAAGGAATTTTAAGCTCAGAATAACGTGTAAGTGGCTCACTCAGCTGTTTGTTATTCATTATTTGCATAATTTGACTAGTCACCTAAATCACAGAAATTATTTTTTTGTTACCCAATTGGGTGATCTTAGTCCTGGAAAGACACTACTGGCTTGTCTTCATGGATGATGCCCTAATGGTTAATTCTTTCAGAAGTGTTAAATAGGTTTTTCTTTTTTCCTGGAAAAAAAGAGGTCTGATTGAACTTTGTGAGCAGCAGCTTAATACCCATTTTCTTTCACCCAACATTGTAAACAGGAGGAGGATGAGTTCAGAGGTTTTTTCTGGACAAAGCGAAAGGTTTTCATACGAATTAAATCCATCTCCCAACACTGGCACTCAAACTGTGAACAGGGATGCTGTAAACGAAACCCCAAAGGTATCAAACTGTGCTCACTATCATAAAGACTATTACACAAAAATGTTCCCCGTACAGTTTATGGTGACCACATTTACATTTCTGGTGAAGAAGTCTTTATTTACCTCTTATTCTCATCTCATTAGTAAATAATGATACAGAAATACAGTTTACTCTTTGTGTTTGTCATTTATATCTAGCAATGTGCATGATCCCAGTGTTTTTGTGCAATATTTGTTAAAATTACTGTAGGGCATGAGACAATAGGGCACCAAACGACAGCAACAGCTCCGGACAGTCCCTAAAGTAATGGCATAAGGCTGCAGACTGGCTTGTGGCTGTTAAAATGTTGGGGGGTTGTTTTCATTTGGGGGGACTGGGTTTTTTTGTTGTTTGGATTTTGATATTGTTGTTGTTATTGGGGTTTGTGTATTTTTTCCAAAAATTCTGCCACGAAAAGGGTCTGAGCAGCGCTGTCTGATTCTCAGGATTTCAAGACTCAGATGGTGAGCTGTGCCAGGTCCCCATGAGGGCCACCGCTAGAGAAGTCAGTTCCGTGTGATGCAAGATGGGGCCTTCTGTGAAGCAGAAAACAGAGGGTGTTTGGTGGGCAGCTCCTCTATTTCCCCCTTAACCCGGCATTAACGCTTGGCTGAAATGAGAGTTAACTGACAGCCCCCACTAGAAAACTGCTAGATGCTAAAAAATGATGAAGATCTGTATTTGCCATTTAAGGTCCAAGAAGCTTCTAAATCAAGTGGTTTTCTTTGTTTAACTTTGTAGGTTTTGAAATTCAAATGCGGAGCTTCTCCAACTTTTTACCAGCTTCGTATGCTAAACATATCTCTCAAGTTCTTTGGCGTCTCTTACACTGGAAATGTATAGATTGTAAACCCCTAGAAATATTTAATATTTTTAAACTCAGCTGTAGTTTCCTCCACCTAGTTCAAAACCGCATAAACAGGGTTTTTTTTCCTACAAATTTGACAAAAATGTTATCCTTCCCGCTGCCGAAGCCGTCAGACCTCGGGCGTGAGGAGCAGTGAGCAGTAGGTGGCAGTCAAGGCACTGAACTATTTCCATGGTCCTCCAACACTGCATCATTGTTAGGAGTAAAGTGAAAACACTATCTTTTGGGGGCTTAAAGGTATCATTTTCAAAACGATCTTCTCGGAGGCCTCAGGCTGTACAAACAGTAATAGATAGTAACATGTTTCAGATGAAGAGCATGAGAAACTCTTGGTCTCGGTTGCCTGATTTTAAGTTCTGAGTTTGCCTGGTTCTCAGGTATTTGGGGAGTGTTTTCTAAACTTATCGGAAGGTTCTCCTGATGTAAAAAGGTGCCATGGTTGTCCAGGACCATCCTGAGGTCACGGGTAGCATGAGCGTACACAGGATTTATCCCCAAACAGTAACAGAGACAACCCCCTTCCCAGATGAGGCACAGCTGGGTCTGCAGACCTGACCACATGCAGACTAATGAGTTAAAGTCAAAGCCCTTGCAATTCACAGGCACGTAAAAAAGATAAAAACCACTAAATTAATGTTTCATTTTCCTTTCTAGAGCACACACACTGAGAAAAGCAATTTAACATCATCTCAATCTTTTTCCTCCTATTGAAGTGGCAAATATCATTAAACATAAGTGTCTAGCATCCGGAAAAAGTTACACAGCAGCACAGATATGTCACACTCACAGCAGGACTATTAATCAGAGAGTCTCTCTCCACGCACACACAAACCTCCAAGTATATCTCCTAATGGGTCAGCATCAGTAAGTTCTCAGGTGTTTTCTATAACAGTATTCAGCAATATTCAAGTGACAGATCAGACCAAAATTTGGATTCATACTTCATAAAATATTGGCAGTTTCATGAATCCATTTTCTATGTAATATTCTTTTACCTTAGTCATCAATTCATACATGAAGAAAGTAAACCAAAACTAAATTAAGAGAAGCAAGGGATATTTTCTAACTCCCAGAGGTAGAGAACAGTGGGTCCCTAGTTACCTTTTTTTGAAGTACTGAAGTTATGCCACTAGCAGCCCTCCCAACCCCACTACCAGTTCCTGAAGTATTTTGTTTGTACAAGAATTTTTTTTATAGTAGTTGTTCTGCATTTAAGGGACTACAGGAGAGAACAGGTAACGAAGAAAGATGGTGCATTAATATTTCACTTTCAGATGGATCATTCAGGTTCTTTGCCTGTGGGGTAACTCTCATAAGTTTAATTTTATTCCTACAGGGATGTAGAATAGCTCTGGGAAAATATTTTTTTTTTGTTTCTTAACTTTCCTGAGACAGTAGCTATCAGTTTTGTGAGCATGGAAGTGGCCCAACTAAGCCCCTCCACACTTGTTAGTAAGCATATATCACTCAATAGGATCATCTAGAGAACACAAGGAAACATGACTTTTTACAGTGATTAAGAGTACCTTGAATTTGAACTGTGACTTTTGTCACATAATCTGCAACATGGCAAACATGCAGAACAGAGTGTCAGTCTGTACAGTGTTATCTAAAATTATATTTCATGTGGAGGTGTCTTTCTACAAGGATAGACATAATCTTAATATTTCAGAGCTTTAACTGATTAAAGGGCTGACTGACGACACTCTCTGTGTTTTAGAAATATTTCATCAAGAGATCAAGAGAGTGAATATATCCATGTTGTCCTTGTTAAGGAGGTAGAACAAAAAACAAGAAATTAAAGTGCTGTTGCATGAGGTGTACAGTGAAATACGGTGATTACACAAGGCAGAGTCTGGGCAAACTATTGCTTTTTTTCCCTGGGAAAAGTGAAGAAAAAGCTTCTATTACTGTAGAGTAATGGTACTAATTACAAAAATAAAGAAAAGAACCATTAATCACATTTATTCTTTCAGTTATGTAGCTTTCTTTCCTCTTTTGCTTTATTCAGACCTATGTATCATATCCTAACGTAGACATTTCCAAACTTCTGAATGAAAATTTTGAAGCCTGAATAGGATTAAGTTTGTAACAAAACAATTTAAGTCACAAACTCAAATCACCAGCTGTGACACAGTGCCATGGACTGCTCAGGAAACATTGGTACATCAGAGTTCTCTCTGTTAATGCTGGTTACAACCCTCCGGCCCTGCCAAAAGGCAGTCAGGGTCCATCGGGTGGGAACAACAACTAACTTCTGATCAAACTAAAACCAGTATTCAGACTGATATTCAGTCTTGAGGTGACAATTCTTGTCTGATGGCAAGCCTACCACATTTCCAGTTAAGTTGGTCCAAATTCTGACTTCTGCAACTTTGTCTAATGGGAAGTGGGAAGGCAGCAAGGGAAAGGGAAACTTCAGGTAACTTATTGTCATTACCCTCGGTAGCAAAAAAGCTCTCTCACAATTGTTCAGTATCTTGGTGATAATTCCTTCATGAGATCAGTATTCATTTGAGGATCTAAAACCCTGTCATTCTAGGAGCACAGAAAGACAGCTGGGCAGGTGTACCTGTGTAAAATAATGCAGAACCACACTCAAGTGCCAACTTGGGCCCCAGAGCAGCATCAGCATCTGAGGATGCAACACTCTGAGGTCCTGAAATCAGGTGCAGGCCAAGCCTCCTTGGAGAACTCTGTGCAAATCTCTTCACCCTTAGCTACCTTCTATAGCTCCAGTTGCAAACACTCCATCAGCTACTCACTGTGGTTCAACACCTATCAGATGTCTCTGCCAGGAAGTGCTTAAGCAGGCAACAGATGCCCTTTAGCTGCCAACCTTTTCCCACTATAGATACTCAAATAATTTATCACACCTTTCTCTACTGGTCCTACTATTTCTTATCCTTGAGCCTGAAAAAAATACTAAGCATGAAAACAAGATGTGAAGCATTCAAACTTTGCTTCACAAAGTGCACTAGGTATTTAAGATTAATCTGTGTAAAAGATCTGTGTGAAAGGATTCAATTCCTCTGGCCATGCAGCAAGATCAAATTACATCACCAAGAACCCAACAGAAATGTTAGATGACAACATCCACAGAGATGCTGCTATCCCTATAGTAGCGAGCAGTGTGAATTAATTAAAACACATTGATAAACAGGCTAAAAGAGGTGTTCAGACTCGCAGAAACACCCCAGCCTTGATAGTGGACTAGTTTTGAAGGCAACAAAAGTAAGTTTGCTGTTCCTCAGCTCGCTATAAAAGATTAGAATTCTGCAATAATTCCAAACAGCCAGCCAAAAGCGCCAAACCTTTCTGAAAAGTTTGCTGTAATATGCCAACGTGGCTGGTCAGCACATTAAAACTTAGACCCTGATGCTCACATGAGCACGTTATCCCAGCCACAATTTGCATCATCCAGCACAGGCAATCAAACGATAGTGTAAAGGAGTTTATGTTACAGTCAGTGCTTGGTAAAAATAGATGTAAAACTAGAAAAATATGCAAATTGATTCCTACAGATAGAAAGCTGTTGGGTATTTCCTCCCAATGTTATTACTCTGTTTAAAACAAAATGGGTAGTAGTAGACAACAAAAGTCATAGGAAAACTTTTGGCAGGTTTTTTGTGACTGGCTAAAGAATTACAAAGATGTGTGGCCAACTGCTGCTGCAGCTGCACTTGCACAGAACAGCTTTTTTGGTTAATGCCAGAGTCAAGTTTTCATTTCTCTGAGAGGAAAAAAAGTATTTTACATTAAATTTTCCTTAATGAGCATACACTAAGCAGTACCACTATTTGGTATGAATGGCACTTGTACTGACTTTATACTAATATTTGACACTCTTTTCAAATTGTCATTGTGGAGGGTTGCAAAAATCAAAATAAGGACAGAAACTATTCACATACTGTCAGGGACTGCTGTTACAAGAGTATTTTAGCAAGGCTTTTGTAGGCATACTAACATGAAAACAGTGTTGGAGCAGGCCGGTTTCCACATTTTTTAGACCTAAGGTTCATCAGTTATCAAAAGAAAACATCATTTGCTGCTTGAACACAATAGCTGGCCTTGCAACATTGCATTGTATTAACAATGAACTTTAAAAATAAACGTATATTCTTGATGCATTTTGAGATGTTACTACACTATATGCATAAGCCAATACTCTAGAAAAATATTTAAATATATCATAATACTTATGGCTGCATAATACAGACTTACGGATATAATATGACAAATGAACACTCTGAGCTGAAAATACTTCATCTGCTTTCTCTGCAATACATACACTTATGGTATTTTGTGTTTGATCTTTCTGCCTTTTTGAAAGAAATAGTCAGTAAGAATATTTCCTTGTGCTAAAGAAAAATTCCCTTTAATATATGAATAAAATATCAGTAGGCCTTCTAATTTTTTAGTTCTTCTCTCCTGTTTGTTGGTTCCTCACCTTGTGGCTTCCTTTGAAGACAGATGTTCATGAAGGTATAGAAGAGCAGGAAAAAGTAGTTTACTCATACACAAAGAAAAACTTATGGTCTCCTGGCCTCTTAGAAGTTGGGGTGTTTTTTTTCCTAGAAGGGAGATCAGGAATACTGGGGGATAGGTGTGGGTAATAACAAATTTTGGGAGTAACTCAGTAAGAGTTCTTGCTTGGTTAGCCTAAAAGATGATTGGGACATTTAAGTCTTTCCTGGAAGTTGTCCCCTCCTCAATCTTAGCAGATGAGAAAAAGTAATTTAATTCATAAAATAAGACATAATTTTGTTGGATTTACTAATTATCATTCATAGTGCAACACGGGTCTTTGGCATACTTGTCACAGCTTTAATTCTTTGTGGTAGACACCTGCAAGTCACAAACCAGACTGTCATTGAGGTAACCATCTGCACCAACAGTTCAGAGCAAGAGGGACATTACATGGGTGATCAGTATTGTCCGTAGAGATCATAACCTGCTAGGTGGAACAGATTACCTATTATGTTACCGACCAGTTTGCAAAGAATACATGCCACAGGCGCACTACACATGGAGACAGATGGGAATGGTCAAGTTTAGGCAAGGCATTCCACTGCAGTTTTAAGTCTTTCCATCAGTAAAACAATAGGAGAAACTTGTTTACCAGCCCAAGTAGGAATGTCTGCTCATTCTTGTAATCATATTCGCTACACACCTGTCCTCTCCAGGCAATGGTTACAGGTTTTAACAAGCAAAACTCCAATTCAACATATGGAAAAAAATCCTGCAAGATGAGAGAAAAGTAAAGGAAGGGGTCCCCAGAGAGGCTGCAGAACCAAAGCCCTTCCCTGTCTTTCCATCAGTCAGACTCAGGACTTTTAATTCAACTTATGTTCTCAAGACTACTTCAATGTATTGGTTGACATTTACTCAGTTGCATTTTCCTTCAAATGTCAACGTATGCTCTGTTAAAACAGATGCCACCTACTACAGTAGGAACTACCAGTTTATTTTTAAAGGCTTTTAGCAATTAACTGGACCATTTTCGCCTCAGCTCTTCCCTCTCCCCTTGCACATCTACCATCCACTCCCAACACCTCAGATGAGCAGCATTGTTTTCTCTTTCATAATTTTAAGAGCAACTAACTCAAGACAAATACTGAATTCAGTATTTATCTATTTAGCAGAAACATCCTGATTTGGGGAATGGAAGACACGAAAGGCGTAATATCCCAAAAACTAGCAGGAGAATTCAGGAAAGCTCTTTACTCCTTGCGGTTAGTGTTTCCCTGGCTTTAGACACTTACCTATTGTGCACATTCCCTTTGCGCCCTCCATATCATCCTAGATTTTGCATTGTTATATTTGGTCTACACATTATACTATTTTGTTTCCTCATTCATAACAGTTAGATTTCTCTTCAGTCCCAAGCAATACTACTCAAGCAAATAAGCATGTTCCTTGGGAGACAGGTAAGAAAATGAGTATTTGATCCATAATTCTTACATAGTATTCCATGTATTGGATTTGAATGAGCAATGCTTCATTTCTGTAATTGAATAACTGTACAGTGAAATGAACGCTTACACGCAGTAACAGATGCAGTAAATGCAAATAGAGAGTTAGCTTTAGAAAAAAAGTTTAAATGTAGGAAGAAAGAAGACTTTTTTTTCTTTTCAAACTTTATATGAGAAGGCTCCACCCAAAATCTTTGATTCCCACCCTTGAATACCCTCATGCATAACTACAAAAGCTATTTGATGTCCTTGAATACTACTCAAATTCACAAGGTATACATTTCCCACTACTAACACATGCTCAGACATTCCAGCATCAATCACATTTGAATTTGCACTGTAAGCATTTTTTGACACATTAACGTGACCTGTGTACGTAAGAGCGGAACAATTGGCTTGCTGTGTTATCAAAGTCAGACTCCTTTTTCTGTAATAATCTTCACACTCAGTATTGGACAGGGAGAAATCGAAAGTCCTACTGGTATTCAATTGATGCATGAGTTCCCTGCTTGCATAGACTTCACAGATTTCTGAAAGGGCTCAAATTGTCAGTCTCTAGACCCTGATCTCCTCCAATACACTTATTCGTCTCAAACAGAGACCAAAAGTGGACACAGAAGAGAGTACAGGCCAAGCATACATAGCATTTTAACATACTTCCAGTCTCCAGCAATTTCTCAGTAGATTTCTCGAGCTTGTCGTGGTTTCTGTACCTGGCAATCCTTGAGCATTTCATTTCATCCAACTACTTGCCCAGTCTCCCCAAGAACCTCTGCACACCTTTGTCAAGGTGCACTATTCACTTCTGAAAAAGACACCTCTCTCTATTCTGAACCAGTTTTCTATAAGCTTCATTTGATGACCCTTAACTCGTCATTGGGCTGAAAGACACAGTGAAAGATCCATCCCTCTCTACCTATTCACAGTTTTGTCAACCTCTATTGTTATCACCCTCAGCTGACTTTTTCCCAGACAAGACAGCCCTAGCCTACTCAGCCCTTTGCATACATCCTCTTCTGAATCGTGCCTGTCCTAATGCATCCTCATTGAGATGGGCGAGTCAGACCCACACACAGTATCCAAGGTACAGGTGAACCATAGATTTATATAGCAGCATAATGATTTTATCTGTTTTGTTCTCTGGTCCTTCCCTCATAATTCCTAAAATTTTATTTGCTTTTTAGGCTGCTGTTGAGCATGGGCTGATGTTTTCATGGAACTATCCATCATAACCCAAGGTCTCACTCCTGAGTGGCAACAGACAGCTCAGAGCCAATCATTTTATATGTGAAGCTAGGGTTGTTTTTCCCCACATGCATCACTTCACATTTATCTACACTGAATTTCATCTACTATTTTATTGCCCAGTCACACAGTCTCTTCAGATCCTTGTGTAATTCTTCATCGTCTGCCTTCATCCTCACTACCTTGAATAATTGTGTATCAACAGCAAACTTAGTCACCTCACTGCTCTCCCCCTTTTCAAGCCCATTTATATATATGTTTATAAGCAGCACAGAACCCATGGAACGCAACTGGCGAACCCCACCTGCTGCAGCAGCCAAGCACTCACCCCTCATCTGTCTCCTGTCTTTTGAGGAATTATCTCTCTCTGTGAGAGGACCTCCACTCCTTACCCTAAGGGTACTTAATTTCCTTAATGGCTTTTGGTGAGGGAGATTGTTTAAAACCTATTGGAATTTAAGGTAGAAGATATCAACTGAATCACCTCTTCCCTTAGGCTCATTGACTCCTTCAAATAAAGAGCTCCAAACTTTTTCTTCCATGAATGTCAATCTATAGAAAGTACTTTTAAACAGTTGGGTTTTTTTTCAAAGCAGCTTAATTTTGAGACGTTAGGGACAATGCTAACCAAATGAAAGAGAAAAGAACAGAGGCAGAAAACCCAGTTTCTCCTTCAGCTCTAGAACTGAAACTTTGCTCGAGTCCAACCAGGTAGCCTGACTGCTGTGATCCTCCATTTCCTGAACTACAACCAGCAGTCCAGTGAATGGTGGAACTAATCTGGCCTGGTTTCCAAATTATTTATTTCTGACCAACTTTGGTGCCTCATGGTGTTCAGAGCTCTCTTGGGCTCACCTCTCCTATACCCAGTGACCCACTGCAAAACCAGCAGAAATGAACCTGATAAAGCTGCCCAACAGACACAAAAGCTATTTGTTTGTCTGAGCAGCTGAAGGAGTGACAGGAGGACACAGAGGCAGTGGTTGCATAAACCTTCTTACCATGAAAAACAGGTTAAGCATGAAGATAAATATCTTAGTAACACTAGATGTTATTTTGGTATTTCTAATATACACTGGACTCATCCAAAAACACTCCATGAAGGTTCAATTATTTTTACTCACGCATCCCAATTTGGCTATAAAATAACAGCAACAGTAGTTTACATGGGATAAACATTAAGGGTTTTTATGACTTAGGCTTCGGAGTTCAAAAAGATTGGCTCATTGTGCAAAGGAGGAGACTCTTGCCAATCTCACTTTGGCATGGTGAAATGGGGTTTAACCTGACTAAATGAAGCAGTGATCCATTATTAAAGGCACCTGTTTGCAATTACATCAAGTGCAGTGGCTACACCAATTTCTCCACATTATTCTTTTGGAAATATTCCTTAAAGAAAGAATGTTCTGCTTGCTTATGAAGCAAGCTTATTATTTTGACCCAGCCACAGCAAGGACAAACACAGCCATAAATTTACCTTTGGAGAGAACATTGGCAGGGAGAAGCAATACAGGACCACTTAGTGTGGGCGGTTATAGATATACAGGGCTGGCTCCAATTATCTGCTCCAAAACAGTTATTTTGAGCAGCCCTACAGCTGTCTAACATCAGCCTTCGTCCACGGGAGTGAAGTTAGTCATGGGACAACTCGTCCCATGTGTCATGGGACAACTGCACACACATCACTGCACCATGGCTGCAGGAGCACCATCTAACCTGGCTGTTCAGATCCATGGCCACTACATGGCCACTTTCTGCTGAGCATCTCTGGGGACTGCACCAGCAATGCAAAGGGAGGGTAGCACAGGAAAACTGGCCATGGGATTCTAAGCAATATGATCTTTGGAGAGAGGTGAAACAACAGTTTTACGAGGTGAAAACCATTATTTTTTTTAATATGTATTTCATATTTGAATAATTCAAACTTCAGAATTAATTTAAAGATAATAAAGAATTCATTTCACACAGAGCAGTTTACCCAGTTTTGTCTCTTGAACATGGTATAACTCTAAAATGTAAAATATTGTTGGTCATAGAAGAGCATTATGACTCTGACTCTTTATATGTAAGGAGTTTAGAGTTTGCTGCTGTATAAGGAAGACCACGTACCTCCCCATTATCAGAAGAAAATATCTCAGTACAAAACATAAAACTGAGGTTAAAAAATTGCCAAAGCTAGCTGCTTAAACTTGTTCTTCTAATACCCTCCGTAGGCTTCCAAAATCAACCTTGTTTCACTTCTGAGAATCTGGACACTGCTATTTAAAACCCTGACTACAGATCTAAAAGCCTAATTTTAAGCACTCAGAGTTGAAACTTGCAGCCTTATTTACTAAAGAAGAAAAATAAAGGGAGCGAAATACCTTGAAGATAATACCGGGGAAGGTATTAAGCTGCTTGCTTGTAAATCTCACAGTATGATACTGTTCATGCAGTGAGGGAATAAAGTTCTTACCTTCAAACAAGCACTTAAAACTACAACACTTGAAGGCAACTGGGAAGATGAACTTACTGACCTGGTAATTGCTGGGCCCTTTTTTCAAAGGGCAGACTGAATCACAGATAATAGCAGAACCTATTCTCGTGTATGAATAATACCAAATAAAAAATAATTCCAAATAATATAGGGACAGTTTTCCTGTCGTAAAGGGGGGTGGGGTTTATATATTTTGAAGGTATGGAAAAAGAGATTTGTAAATGAAAATTTGAAGGGAAAAACATGTTCAAAAATTGTACCTTTTGAAATTAACTTTTACTTTTCAGAGGGGAAAATATTGTTCTAGAACATATATAAAGCAGCTCTGAGGGGTCTTTTATTTTTTGTATCAGAGATGAAGCAATGATGTACACTTATGGATCTGTAAGCACAGATATGTGGCGCGTTTCCCCCCTCAACTTCTTATTAAAACAGAGGAATAAAAACATTGAAAATAAAGCATACTGGTATCATTGAATTGTAAAAGTGTCACAGGACTTATGTATAGAATGCCATTTGAAATCTAAATCTTAACACACTGAATCATATTTCCAGGGGAAAAAAAAAAAAAAAGTGATGTAAGAATGCAATAATTGTTAAAGCACCATTAACACAATACAGTACTAAGAACTGGAAAAAAAAATTAGTTTACAGTACTTCTAGACTGGTAGTTTCCTATGAGCATAACAATAGCAGTATTTTAAATACTGAAGTAATATTCACACGAAGAAATCTTATTTTGTTTTTTCCCCTTCCATTTTTTTCTCAATTTCTTTTTTTTTTTTTTTTTTTTTTTGTTTCCCCCATGGCAGGAGAATGAGCTGAGAACAGCTTTTTTTGTCCTCATCTTTCCCTTTTGGAGTCAGACACTTTTAGTGTTTCCAGGGGAAAGAAACACAGATTCATCAACCTAACAGCAGCCCTGCCCAGCACAATGTGTCTTTTCCTTCCAACCAGCCATACGTGTTTGCCCCAGGACACATACCAGCAGCAATTACCAATGCACCTTCAGTTTAGCATAGAAAAGACAAAATTAATTATTGGAAGGAGCCACATTCCTTTACCCATACAAACATCTGTGGAAAAAAAAATGAACTCTTTTTATAGCAGAGCGACCAGAAGAGTTAACAAATACATCCTCATATGGACAAATACATTCCAGTTAATCACCTCTAAGATATGCAACAGCAGCTCACCAAACTGAAACCAGTACTCATGTTTTGTAACCTAGCTACAACTTCTTCTTAAGGCATTTCTCTGTGATTGTTTTCTTCGTCATCACATCATCACCAGCTACATCTGCTTGACTCATTTTTGCCTCACTTTTAGCCCCAATCTCTGCCTCTGCTGCCAAAATGGCTTTTGGCAGTGAAGCCCAGTAAAGTAACATTTACAGATAGTACTGCCTGAGTCGTCATAGACAGGAACATTATCTCTCCCTGACACTACAGCTGTTGCTGGGTTATCAGGACTACCAAAATATTGTGCTTGCACCTTACAAAGAGTTTGAACCCTCCCTAGTTGAGCAGTAATTCTTAGAGGGCCACAGGCATGACCAGTGCTTGATGGACCAATAAAACCAGTGATCCACATCCCAAGGTCTATTTTGGCTTTATCACTCCAGAACCATAACAGTCTACAAACAGCTGGCTTTCATTGAATTTTCAAAAGTTAGTCAAACAAAAGTCTCTGCGATACCAAAGATAATTTTCCTAAGATTTCAGCTGTGAGACTCACTGCTGCAAGAGCCAAGTGAAAAAATCATCTTAACTTTCTGGCAGCAAAAGAATAATCTATTCTTGCTGATTCGACTTTCATGCAATAAGGTCTCCAACCCTCTGACCTCATGCAAGCACATGCAAAACCAAAGAAATGAAACTATTTTCTCTACAGTCTTGGAAAAAAGGAGAGAAAAGGAGAGGGGAAAAGGTTAAATAAATCTGGTTTAAATTCTTTTTAATAATAATAGGGAGGAAAGCTAAGACTAGAGAACTGTGTCTCATGAGACAAGCTTTTCATGGTCAGTGTTGTAGCCACAGAAAAAGATAGGTGTGTATAAGGGGACGTGACTTAAAACAGCACACATTAGTCAAGTACAATATCCAGAACCTAGCAAACTAAGAGTAACTTGAAGTTTTTCCCTCTGTTTTACTGTCTATTGTGACAGTTGGTCATAAATCATATTGTACATATAGGCAGCCATCTTGCCTATCTGACAACAAATTATTAACTTCTCCCTGATGAGTCAGTGATCGATAAGACAGGAGCTAAAATCAGCAACAAATGAACCAAAAGTTTTTCCTTTTATATTATACTGCTCAAATTTTCCAAAGTTGCTGTGTACCATGAAAAGTGCAGAGATTCTATGCAGAGTACCAGAGACAAAGAATTCTTATTGTTGGAAACACCAGGGAGAGAGAGCATCTTCACTCAGATTTAATCATAGGAGGACACAACAGCTACAAGTCTAGTACTCTAGTGCAGATTGATCCTTTAAAAAAAAAAAAAAATGCAGGTAAATTTTTGTGCAAGGTCTCAAAGCTAATATTTTCATATGTGACAGAGCTATTAGAAAACAATCAACATAGCATCCACTAATAGAGAATACTCTAACTTCAGATTAATTTATAAATCCTTCTTTTAAATGGGTACAATGTATTTCAAGAATCTGAATGTTCCCAAGTTTAATGAGTATGCATAACCTGGACCAAACTCCGCATCTTGAAGCCAGGCCTGGTTGCCACTAATTCGTACACACCCATACTCTTGACTTCTTGGAAGATGAAAGGTGTTTTGGCTTTCTCTATTCAATACTGAAATTAAGAAAACAGCCAACACAATAACTGGAAGCAACACAAAAATTCACAGTCACTTTAGAAGACAAGCTCCAGAAGTTATATACCACTAACAAAACATTGTTTTTTAATTTCACTTATCTACAGAATTTTATATTACAGTGCTCCTGAAGATCAAATTATTCTGATGCCCATCCTAGTCTGATCAAATAAAAGTCCCCAACCTAAATTTCTTTTAGCTGGTTATGTTTAGAAAAATTGTGTAGTTAATAGAAACAGGTTTTTCCTCTTTCAGTCTGTGCTCCTTAGAGGGAATTAGAGGCTGCAAGGGCTGTCTAAGAGTTAAGGAACATTCATAAGGGACCGTTCAATTCTCGTTGTGGAGAACGACAGTCACTCTGCAAACTAGAGCTAAAGGAAAAGATCATAGCTTATGGTCCAGTTTGCAAAAGCCTAAAATGCTTTTTCACTTGAATTCAACTTATTATATTGAAAGAATTCAGGAGTTTTTTTAAGAAAACAGATCACAGTGAAAAATAAGTAGAAATGTTAAAGGAGAACTAGCTTTGGCTGTAAGTACTGTTTTTATTCATACTTCATCATGAGACATAGGAGGAAAAAAATACTTTTTTGCCAAATATGTATCTGCAGTTTTTTTCCTGGCACTACTTATTTCAAAAAAACCCAAAAGGGGGTGGGGGGAAGAGTAACCTTTTTTTTTTTTCAGTACTTGAAGCACAGTTAAGCTATTGAAAGTTTTTTTTTCCCTTTTGACTTTTTTTGAGATGCTATAATCTCAAACACCTAGAACTGAATTACTAGAATAAGTGTCGTAGAGCTGTCTAGATTCAACATTCCAGCAGCTATGCAAGTTATTTCTCCATAGAGAATCTCTTCTCTTGATATATTGCAAATGGCAATTGCCATGGTAGACGTGGTGAAGAAGGTGACTTGCAATACATGAAAAGTCATGTAAAATAAATAGATCCAGTTTTAACACTCTGGCATTTTTAAAATGACAATGACCACAATCAGGAGAAGATGTTGAAACTGCTGTCACTCTTTTCTTTATTTCTTAATTCAAGCAGTTCTTATCCACTATCTCCTAAATCCCTCAGAAATTAAACAGATTAAAATTAATTGCATAGAAGTCACTGAAGAAAAATTTGTGGCTTTAAGCCACCAACTAAGTTGTGGTGTTTTGAATTTGGTTTTGCCTCCAAGCTCTACTCAAAAGCCTCTCATTTGCAGATGCATCTATTCCATTTTATTCACATCTCCACTCTGGCAAAACAGCCTCTTCAGACAGAGACTCTATAGGCTTAACATGCTTCTACTGATGCATTTCTTTGTCTCCCCACTCAGGAAGTCATCCAGATCCATTTTCCTCACCCACCTCCAGCAATTCTTGAGGCCAAGGCTCCCCAAATCCTTCCCTTCTGCTTATGTGGTCTTTCACATTCACTTTCCCATAAAATCTCTAGAAGAGGCCCTTGATGACAGTGACACTGGTTTTAAAGTGCTCTGAGCAACCTCATATGCCCCCAGCCTTAGGCACTTGAAAACTCTTCCCCACATCCTTCACAGCACGCCATGGAAGCCCTCAGCACCACAGAGGTTGCCCCCAGGGAGAGGGATAAGAGCTCTCCCTTGCATTGACCCACCTGACACTCCAAAAACTGGTGAATGCTAGCAACTAAAGCACTGTGTTTTTATGTCACTTAGTCATCCATATGAAATTTGCAGCAATATGTTTCACTATCATAAATGAAGCATCAATTTTGTTACTTTTTTTCATAATTAGAGCTACTTTCTTAAAAATATCTTTTTATTATTATTCTATATACTGCCAGGAACTGTAAAACTGGATTACACAATATGCAAGGCTCAAAAAGCAACATTTCACTACTTGTGACAGACTAAGCTATTGCTTTTAAACAAAAAGTTTATGGGAGGAGAGAAACAAGCTGGAAAGAGATGGACACTGTGACTCAGCTTAGGAAAGTCTAAATGATCCATGCTGGTGAAAGACCTCTATCCCCCACCAGCACCATCCTGACCAAGCCATGCTCCTCCTCCAGCTTTGAGATGCTGAGGTAGCAAGGCAATTCCTTCCTTTTCCATATTTCCCCCCCCAGTTAATTTTGCATCCAGGCTGAGAAGATTCATCTGTTTCTTCTACTTGCAACTCCATAGACCTCCAACCCTCTCTGCAGCTCTGAGCAGAGGGGCCAAAAGGGCCACTGCTCTTCTCCCTGACCCAGCCTTTTGTGTCATATCTGTGAAGCCCCATTTAAAGGCAGACAAGAAAATAAAAACCCATAGACAGTTCACTATTTGAGCTATCTAATGATGCAAAAATCAGAAAACGAGTAAAAAGTCTGGTGCTGAAGACCTGTTTGTAGAATCTTCCCAAGCACTTGAAGGAGGCAAGGAAAAATTAAATCCACAGCAAGACTGTGCATGAGAACTCTTGTGTTTCACTTTGTACCATTACCTCTCTGCTACACAGCTCTGGCTGAAATCTGGTTTCTTTTTTTTGTCATTTTACCTTTAGGATCTTGGTAATAAAATTCCAGTTATTAGAGGATTTTTGAAGGAGTTGCTGGTCTTTCTTAGCTAAATGCTTTTCTTTGAAGTTAATAGGAATAGCATCACAAAACATACCAAGCTGCTTTAAAAAAAAAAAAATTACGAACATTGAATGATTAAAGGAACAGGCAAGAAGATATTCACACAGTGTCAGCCACTGTGCAAGCAATCTCCTTTCCACTGAAGCAGAAGTGGCAGAGGAAGGAAGTAGAAGCAAATACTTTGTGAGATCCCTCATAGTGGCTTTCCACTTGTGGTAGAAAGTAGCTCTTGTTTCTGAACTATGCATTTTGAAACTAATCTGTTTTGAGCTTTCACATTTACATTTTTGGAGGAACAATTTTAAATGTAGTTAAAACTGGCACTAGAAAGAGAAATGCCTATTATTGAAATACAGAGGGGCAGCTCAATGGGCCCTGGCGTAACTGTGTACTTTGTCTCCTTCCTACTTAGGTAGTTCCTGAACTACCCAGCACCACTCCACAAAGTCTCTAAATTAAACAGATGATCAAACTCTAGTGCTATTACTACTGTATCTTTTTATTTTTAGAGCCTTGTTTGGTTGTAGTAGAATTCTCTTTTCACTGTTTTTACCCTCTGTTGATTTTGCTAGGTGATATTTTCTATACACATTTATGTCATTTTATCTCTGCATTTTTTATGAGGCAAATACATTTGGGAATGAAACAGAAGAGACAGACTTGGATACATGGAAGATGGCTGCAAAAGCCTTCTGGTGCCAAAGTCTTGAATTGGCTCAGCTATCCTGCTGGTTGCTATTATGCAGTTTCCAGTTTTCTGAATTTTTTGCAGATGAAGTACATGAGGGTTACTCTCTTCGGGGTGACATGTAGTTATTCACTCAAGGACTCATTTACTCCTGTGGCTCTAAACCAAAGCAGCAGCAGCAGCCATCAGCTGCCCGAAAGAATAAACAGAGAATACCCATAAATACCTGTTTCTGGCAAATTCATAAATAAATCTGGACTGTGAAGTACAATCTGGCCTGAAGTACTGTGCATACATACTGTGTGGCTTTTGGGAGGCAGGAGATTGCAAAAGAAAGAAGACTAAGAGGTACCTACAGCACACAGCAGAGCAACAATGGAATTGCAGGATGTAGCACTCACCAGGAACAGATGCAAAGAGGAAGAATGGTGAGAAAAACTACAATACATGAAGATACATGGGCTGAAGAGAGGTTACTAGGAAAATAATGTTGCAAGCAAAACAGTTGTAAGAAAGTATTTCAGAGTGAAACCCATTGAGACACGTAAAAGCAACAATAGTTACTCCCTAGAGGTAGTATTAGCCTAAACCCAGCTTTAGCTTCTAGCTATTAAAAGGTGCAAGTAAGCAGAGGGCATAGCAGCTGGTCATTTTCTATGTTTTATCCCTTTTACTTGTAAAACTCAGTTTAGAAGATTTGGCCTTCCTGGCTTACATTCCATCTATCCACAATAGGAAAGTTTTAGTCAGACTAATACAAAAGCATTTATATGCCAGTGAGTTAAATTAGGACAGTATAAGTATGCTTATACTTCTGCAACAAAATGTGTTGTCTGAGTGCAGACTAGGGCTGATGATCTATGTCCAAACAAGGCTTCCCATTTTCCATGAGTAAAATTAAAAGTTAATTCACTTCATAAGGTGAATACTTGCAGAAACTATTAGAGTGTTTGTTCAGCTCTTACAGGCACCTCTCCCTCACAGTTCCCCCGTGAGCTGTAGCACATTCATCTCCAAGTTGGTACTGCCATGTAAGACTTGCAGATACATGGCAGCTTAGTATTTCATGATTGTTTTGTTAGTGTGGTTGAAATTTTAAATAACTTGTGTGTATTAGGCAGCCAGTTGCTGCATGTAGACTATCAGGCTAATGAACACTTTCAGAGGCTGCACAACACCTCCCTGCATGTCCAGCTCCAGCAAATCCAACTCCACGGCGACACTTCTGTCAGCAATGCAGGACCATGATCAAACGCTCTGCGCAGAGCAGCAGCACACAGAGCTGTAATTAACTGTGCTTTGAACACTTAAGACTACATATAAGCTGGTACTAATTTACACATTTTTTGGTAAGATTTTTTTCCTTTTGTCAAAAGCAGTTCTACAATGACACACAGCAAAACAGAGCAGATCAAGATGCTGAACCTCATTGTCACTAACATTTCCACGCTGTCCCTACTTTTTAATCCCATGGTTATCACAGTGGATGAGCCCAGAATAAAGCAATGATGTTTTTATTATGAAGTTTTGCATTTTTTCTTAAAAATTCCAACCGTAGCACATTAATTTACAAGGCAATGACTTTTATTTTAAAACAAAACACTTAAGGCTCTTATTGACTAGGTATTAGCAGTGCATCAGAAGATAGAATTGGTCCCTTAGGTTTTCTTCAGGCTACTCTGTAACATATACTAGTATACTCTACATACGTAAAAAGAGAAAGGTAATAGTGGTCATAAAAAGGTGCAGCAGCTAACAATAAACTGAAGAGATGTGCTCTGCAGGAAGGCTTAAAAGATTTCTCCATTTCAAAATACTACACAAACTACTTGCTAGCGATAGATTTTGCCTTCCTGTGGATGAATAACAGCAGTTGGGAGCAACAGTTCTACATTTTAACTGCAACACTTTCTCAGCTCCTTAATTTTGTATTTTCACTCAAACTGAGAAGGGGAAGGTATATTCTAGTAGAAATTAAGTATAAAGAAGAAGATAAGAAATTCAGATTGCCTTTTCCAGCACACAATTATTCTAGAGACTCTTTTGATCATATTTCTTCTATAAATAACTCTAGTTTCTCCAGCTCAGAATAAGGGCCTTGCCAATGATTGATACTATTTTCCCTCCCTTTGCCTGTACTATAGTGCTCTGATTTCATCTCACTTACAGAGGACATATGTAAAAATTGTAACATCCTTGGCTTTTGAAGAACAGCTATATTAACATGGTTGTTTTAGTTTGCTATCTAAAATCTAGGATCTTTCTACTCATTTAATTTACTCTTGCACAGAAGCTATTTGAGTTTTTTGTTTTAGTCCCCTTCAGTGAGCTTAAGGCAATTATAGATTTTGTATATTCTCCCTCACAGCTGCTGCTGCTGCTTTCCAGGCTGACATGATAAAACCTTCAGAGAACTTCCAAGTTGGACTAATGAAAGGTTTAAAAGCGACCACGCTTAGCATCTTTTGCTACTGCGTTACTTCTAAGGCTGTATCCTAGTTTCCTTCATCCATCCAAGCACCTTTGTCATATCCCATTTAATCCAGTATGTCTTCAAGAGACTGACACCAGTAACCTCTCCAGCTTCTTCAAGGTTTTCCGTGCAGACTCACTCCACCCATGCTATGAACAGACTCCCAAAAGTTAGCAGTACCAGTACAGAAGTCGCCAGTGCCACCTATTCAAAATACATCACTGCCATTACTCACAATGAATTACCAGGATGCCTGTAGTTGGTTGCAGTAACTCACACCACAGAAGGACACCACAATAAAGAAGGACACTCCTCAAGCCTCACGCATAAGTACTTTGTTGGACTTGGTTAGTCTTAAGCAACCTGGTGCTGTAATCTCTCCAGTTTGTGCATACCTCTTCACATGGAAACATATAGCTTCAGAGTCAGGTACAAGTAGCAATCCCTCATACCAGTACAAATACTCCCAGCTGCTCCCCATTACATAAGGTGAAAAATATTCTTCACAACACAAAGCTGCATGAACAATCCTGATATTTTAGTAAGTACTCTCCACTAGAATGCACATCTGACACATGCTGAGCTACTTGGGACACTCTTATATCTGTTTTCTGGGTTTCTGTCATTTATTTTCCTTGATTTTCTTTTTCTGTGGCTCCTCCATTTCCAATATCCTTTGTGTGTTTAAATGAATCACTACTGTTCCATCAGCTTTAGTCACTGTCTCTCAATACCTCCACTTCTATTACTTGTTATTGTGACTCAAGCAATATAGTCATAGCACCTACATTTGTAAGTCCTCTGAGCTGTCAGTTCAAACAGCTGCAACCTACTGATTGTTCCACCTCCTCCCTCCATTCCCAACCCCATTTTTTCCTCCAAGAAGTTTGTTTGAAATGTCATTAATTTGTGGAATAGAGTCTACTTTTAAATGTACAGATCTTCTCTCACACTTTTGAGTCCCACTGAATTTTAATAAGCAGATTTAAAAAAAAAACAACACCACACACAATAAAATTAGCATATGCCAGCTCCCTCTACAAGTACTCACATCACTTTTCTACCACCATTTGCCTGTCTCAAAGCTGATAAACACACTGTACGTATTAGCATTTTAGCTCAGAGGCGCACCAGTGAATTATTTGCAATGGCAGATTGATGAGAAAGTTATTTCCTTCTGACTTATCTTTGATGAAGTTGATTTTGTCTAGCTCTAATTGCTACTGGCTGCCCAAACTACACATATCCTTCCTACCCCTTATTTCAAAACAGGATTAGGCCAGCCCTATAAGGTCACAGAGTTCAGAGAATGCCTAAGAATTTTCTGTCCCAATTTAAGAGTCAAATGAAAAAGAGAGGTGGTTGAAGAGTCCAAGGCATGGTTCTCCAGGGCAGCTGAAGATGACTAAGAAACAACTACAAAGACTGCACAATAGGAAAGGGAAGCCTCCAAGAGTACAGATACAGGACGTTTTTGATATACTAATGGAAAACATTGATATTTTCTGGATTTGGGACAGAATTATATTTGAAAACTAAAATCCTTGTGGAATAGTCTCAACACCGCCTTGCACAGGTCCAGCTCTGTCCAGCACAGAGGAGAACTTTATTCTCTTCAACTTGACCACACTTTTGAAGTCCTTTAGCAAAATTCATAGTAAATGTACTGAAAAATTTCCAAGAACAGCAAACCAGTATTTGTAGGCTTAATTACAAGTGGTCTTCTATCCATTTCTACTTGGGCTTTTTTTCATAGCAGTCTAACAGTAGCAGTAAAGATTGCTGTTAGAGAGAGTAGTGAGTGTAATGAATCACTGGTCAGACCCATAATGACAGTATATGTGTTCCTGTCATAAACCTACACTGTTACAATTTTGTCACCCCAATACAACTGTCTGACATCAGAGTATTGTGACTAGAAATTCCAGGTGATCAGCCAGAAAACTGTTGTCTGTAAAAATAAGAATCAGATGACAAACACAGTAAAGTGCCTATATAGAACAGAAACTGTTTTCACAGTATTCTCTGGAACAGCAGCTGGACCAGGAACAAATCATGAAAGCATCTTTCAGTTTATTTGGCTTCTTACTTCTCCCTATTATTTGCATGCACTAAAGTCCCTCAGGAGCTCCAAACTGTTGTGTCTTCCTCCTCCATCTCATGATTCCCAGCTAAGACCAAGTGTTTCACGGCCTCTGTATAAGCTTTTCTGTTCTATTAGAACTGTTTCATGTTTGTAACTTTTTTTAGAAATTAATAACATTTCTTAAAATTTTCTCCATAGCAATTTACCTTCAAGGCCAGAAAAAAAATTTGGAAGATTTTTGCTAGCATTCAGGGGGCAATTTAAATTGCAAAAAGAAATCCTATTTGATTCAATAAAATCATAACTCCTCTTCCAGGACAGTTTCACTATGCAGACATATCATCGGGTTCACTATGATAAGGTGCAGAAATCCAAAAAGCATTAATTCACTACAGGGTTTTTCAACATCCTTCACTGAAAGGTATAACATGAATATAGAACACCAAAGAACACCTCTATCATAGTAGAGATAAGTGTAACTTCGGAATAGGAAGTTATTCACAAAATTCATGTTGTTGAGGTACTACAGTAAAAGTTTATTCCCCTTTTATTTTATTTCATATCTGATTGTTATGAAGAAAATACAATAATATTACGAAGATTAACACAATTTTTTTTTTTTAGAAAGGAAATATTTATTTTTTTGGTCAGATAACCTGAAAAAATAAAAATGCTTCCAACTGATATAAACAGACTTGTAGAATTCATATGTTAACATATAGACAAATCTTCTCCAGAACTGTAGGATTTTTCTTTACTTTGAAACTCAGTGATAGAGCCTTTTTAGCTCTAATAATTAATCTTTGGAAAACAAGCTTTGCAGAATTGCTTCCATTTAGAGGAGTAACAGAGGGAAGGGGACCTCATTAACAGCTTGTTTACTTATAGATACCAAAAAAATTTTTTTCCTTTGAAAACAGCAAAAGAGAAAAGCATCAGCACACTTTCCCATTTAGAAATTGTCAAATTCACGTAATGGGTTTCACACAGAAGTAGTCATTCCTGTTTGCCATTTACCTTTTTCTGATCCAGCATAGAAAAGTTTATGCCCGTGGTTTTTCTTTCACCAGGTCTGCCCAAGTAGCCTGGTGCCCAGCCCTCAGCAGCCACTCTTTCTAATTGCCTTTCAAGAGTGAAATAATTTTTTTGTTTGAACCTGAAGTCTTTCACATGGCTTAAAAGTTAATAACACCGCCACTACTTTTGGATCAAAGACTACCTTGATGCCAGACATGGGTACCTTGGAGGGTAACAATATTAAGTGCTAAGACAGGTGAGAGTTTTCTGCTAAATGCCTAACAAAAAGGGTTTCTGTATATTATTTTTATAATTAAATAGGTCATTCCTCTAATACATTTAATAATCTTCAAAAAAAATGGTGGCAATCACCATACAGCATCAATTAAAGTATTTATATATTTCACAATTCCTGCACTGTGCTCACTAAACATAAGTTTCCTGCAATATACATATCTTTGAAAAAATTCCAGACAGGTCACCTTTCCTTGCCGTGCTCAGCAGAAAGCTCAACACCCCCATGCTCTAAGTCATATCTATAAAACGCTTTAAGTGATACTCTCTCAGACCCCTTTCTAAGGATCTATCCTCTAGCTTCAACTAAAAAAAAAAAAAAAAAAAAAAAAGGCTTACAAAACTCTGATTTATTGTTACCATTTGTTTCCAAGAGCTTTATTGCCTAACAATAGACTTAACTTGCTTTAGGCATTAACAACAAGACATTAGTAGGACAATTATAACACTCTAAAAGTTTAATTTGTAAATTAGTACAAGTCATTATTGTTTCACAAAATGAGGTTTCCATACTATTACTAACATACATTAGCAATGCCAATTTTATTCTAATTGTGGGTTTGATTTAAGATGCTTAGGTCAATTTTATTGATAACCAGTGTCATCTACAATATATTACAGATAATCTGAAAGTTTACAGACAGAAAGCTAAAGATACAGCTGTAAGAATACTTTTTGTTGTTCTTGTACTAATTGTTCTAATTGTAGTTTAAATAGTTTCAGGAACCAGACAGAAATGATGCCAAGGACAATTCTGGGAGGGGAATTATTGCCTGATGAAACAACTTACCATTTATTTTAACCCTCTACAAAAGTTTTCTCCTGCCAGTGGAAGTGGACATAAAATGTTTGCTGTTGAATTCACACAGGTTCTCACTAAACCAGTAGAATTAGAGCCCTTCAGTGAAGGATCACTAAACTCAATTGACTGCAGGGGTTTTGCTTTCTTACATTCAAACCAAGTGACCACAGTAATCTTGTAACTGTCCATTCCTGATTTTAATTCCTTGCTGTATTTAACAGAGTTGTCTGGGTGCCACGGTTTCAGCTAGGATGGAGTTGACTTTCTTACTAGCAACTGGTGTAGTGCTATGTTTTGGGTTTGGGATGGGAATACTGTTGATAGTGTGCTAATATTTTTGGTTGTTGTTAAGCCGTCAAGGTCTTTTCTGCTCTTCACTCCACCCCACCAGCAGCAGGGGTGCACAAAAATTTGGGAGGGGACACAGCCAGGACAGCTGACCCCAACTGACCAAAGGGATATTCCATACCATATGGCGTCATGCTCAGTATATAAAGCTGGAGGAAGAAGAGGAAGGGGAGACATTCGGCCTTATGTCCTTTTGTCTTCTCAAGTCACCATCACGCATGATGGAGCCCTGCTGTCCTGGGGATGGCTGAACACCTGCCTGCCAACCAGAAGCAGCGATTGAATTCCTTGTCTTGCTTTGCTTGCATGCATGGCCTTTGCTTTACTTAAACTCTCTTTAACTCATGGCGCAAGTACTCTCACTTGTACCCTTCTGATTCTCCTCCCCATCCCACTTTGAGGGAGTGAGCGAGCAGGTGCGTGGTGCTTGGTAGCCAGCTGGGGTTAAACCACCACACTGGGTTATGATTAGAGACCCATGGAAGCATTTGTTCCTGTCAAACCAGTAGTAAAGATCTGCTTTTATTATGGTAGGAATTTTACTCCGAGGCTTTCCAAGGGAGGCTTTACTCCGCTAGAGGCCATGAAAGAGCATCAAGTTTGATAGATTTAATCTCTGATAACACTTTTAAAGCACGCAATCAGGCTGCCTCTGTTTTGTGTTTGCAGAGCAGTAAGATCCTGAGAAGCTACAAGAAGCACTCGAGAAAACAAATAATGTCCCTGTCGCATTCCTGGGAGAGAGCTGTCAGCTCCATTAGTGGGGAAAGATGTAGGTCAGTCGATATGCAAGATGCTTAGTGCCTTCGTTTTCCATATTATAAAGAGAGCCATTATAGATGACATACAGGCTTACAAGCAAATCTCAGAATAAGTGGCATAATGCCTGCTATTAACTGTGTTGGAGACACTTCAAATATCTCTATCAATACAAAACCTCATCCTTTCATGTGTCTACTAGATCTTTTAGCTTGTGCCCTTCCAAATCAGAAAAATAGCCACGATGCAAGATGGCTCAAGTGACAGAGGCAGGGACATGCTAACTGTCATCAAGGCTTCTTGTTCAAGGGAAGCAGTGTCATCACAAGAGTTACAGCGTTTGAAGGTGATAAGATGGAACTAGTTTGGCCTGATTTCAAATATTTATGATGCCATGTTTATATTTGCATCCCAGTTAAGAGATGTTGAAGTAGAAGGCAGATGGTAAAACAAATTATGCAGGGAAAAACAGATAAAGGGAGATGAAAGAACTGAAAGAAATTCAAACCATCAAAAATAAAAGACTAAGCACTCCAATGAAAATTATAATATATTTATGGCAGCTATTTAAAGTACTAAATTTAAGGAAGAGTGAGGGAGGCCACAATCCCTCAGGCAATGCAGAAGTCTCCCTTCAGCTAGCAAAAGACATATATGCTGTTGGTCCATCACATGGAGAAAGCGTGCAGGCAGAAAGGAGGTGATGGCATGGAGACACACAGTGGCTTGGTTCACCTGGCCAGGCTTCAGCTTAAGCCAGGAATACCTGCAGGCCATTTAACTTTATCCATCTAGTGGGTTTGCAAAGTCTTTGCAGTATCTTCAAAAATGTTATTGTAAGAATATGGCTGAACCCTTACACAGGCAGTGGAAGTCAACAGTATCCAAAAAGCGACCAGAGCACACCACAACCTGGAGATGGGCATCCACTGGGCATTGCACATTAATTCAGTGGCTTTAACTCAATCTCATGGTGGAACTAAGAAGGGAATTGGCTTGATCATGTCCTCCTCTCATCTGAGCTTTATCATTCCTTTCTAGGATCTTATGAAGCCAGCTGTCACAAAAAGGTGTATTTCATGTCTCCTTCTGCCAGCGCTAGCAAGTCCAACTCTTAATGTTTTTTCCCCTTTTTCTTTAAGGTAAGGTTAGGTTTTAACCAAGAGTTAAAGCAAGATATGTCAAGACTGGAGTGGAGATCTCTTTAAAAGCAAGCAGTTTATTAGTCTAAACAGCACATAGCTACAAGAAAACTTTTCTCCTCATTTTATAATACCAAAATTGCTAGCATGCATAGGAGCTTTCTTATCAAAGAAGGTCTCACCAAAATAGAAGTTTGCATTGTGTTTTGCTTATTAAGCAGCCTTATTGTTTTAAGCAGTAGTCAATTAATCATCGAAAATGTTGCCCTGACTATAATTAATAACTACAGACAAAATACTATCGGCAAAAAGACAAGGTAGATCTTGAGAAAAGCAAACACATCTCCAAGAATAGATTTTTGCTCTCTTTATCGCTCCTGGAGCTCACAGATTGCTGTAACAGAACCTGTGGCTGAACTACTGAAAGTAAAAAGAAAAAAGGGCTATTAAAGCACAGTTACTTTTGAACCTTTACATGCAGGAATAGAGAACAACGACTGATCAGGCAAGAAGGAATGAACAGTAATATTTTTTAGATAAAAATGGATACCAAGAATATAAAACCAAGTCATTTCAAGGAAGTCCTTTCATCCTTCATACAGAAGCATTAAAATACATAAACTGTTATAACTATATGAAGATGTGCAAATCTGAAAGTCACATTTTGCATGAATGCACAAAATTTTCTAATTGCTTTTCATAAACAGGTAATTTGCAGCCCTAGGGTGACTCTAGGGGTGGGAAGAAGAAGGAAAGAAGGAATGAATACTTGAACCAGTTCTTCAGATGTCACCAAATGTCCCAGCTACTCTAAAGCCACAGTCTCCAAGACAGCTGAGCCAAGAGCAACTTGGCACAAAGAGCAAGGAGGGGGAAACAGGCTTTCCCTTCTGCTCCTGTCAAGGGGATCCATCTCCCTTCCCTTGCACCACCCTGTGGCTGCCCAGGTCCTTCCATTTGAACTCCCACCGCCTCTGGAGGCTTCAGAACCCACTGGCTCTCGTGGTGGCTCAGTGTTGCTAGAGCTGCTGCCAGGTGAGCAATAACTGTGCCAGCGTAAGGCTGTGAGAAAGGGGAGGGAATAGGACTGGAACATCCTTGGCAATGCTGGTGAAGGCACAGATTTGTTTTGTCTCATGCAGCTGCACCAAAGTGACTACACACTGGTGCACACCAGCTGAGCTGCTGCTAGGGATCCTTCACTGAATGGCATAGATTTCAAAAGCCTGGTCTACAACTAAGGGACATGATGTAAGATAATACAATGCATTTGTAAAAGCCTCCAGTTTTTGCAAAAGCTTATATTATTCAACAGTAATTTTTTTCAATATAGTTTATGAGGGAGTTTGTTCTGCAAAATAGACTATAAACAAAGAGGTATGCATTCCTTTAATTCCATATATACAAACAGAAGTTTTAGCTTAAATAAGTTGTCTTTAAAACATATTACTAGCCAATATTGTTAAGCCAGCAAAAAATCTGTAGTATAGAGTTCACAATTTCAAATAAGTAAAAATGACAGGCAGAACTGTGAGGAACTTGCTCTTCAAATTCATCAAGGGCCATCTCCACCACTTTCAGTTAAATCGAAGATGGTCTTGGTCTTTGAGGTTAAATTGAATACTTTTTTCATACAACATTCCCACTGACTTGGAATAGGCACTCTCCATATGAAATGACTGACAAATATTTATGCTTTCCATTTTATCTATGAGAACATATACATCATGATATAATATATTCATTCCTAGCCTGTGTACATACTCAGTAAATATAAAGACTAGGAATATATGCATTATTCCATGCTAATTTTGTCTTAAGAGCTATATATTTAACTCCAAACCCAATTTCCATTCTTTTCTTTGCAACACATTTCATATCTTAAATTATGAATGTGCAACACAGGATGTCATTTAGATGTCAAAGAAGCAATCAGCTGAAGAAGACTATCATTCAGGAGCCATTTAGAGGCAAACTGAAAACAAATTTTTTTTTTAACCTTTAAAAATGCTACAGTATATTAGGAATATAAGAATTGCTTCTATTACTGCCTGGAGTGCTGAATTTTTATTCATACTTAGGATTATTGCCTTTACAAAGTACTAAATTCAGCAAGCACTTGTCATAAATTATGACAGTGATTTCTATGTAAAGAGACATGCTGCTGAACTCAAGAAGTACAGAATAAAATACTTGAAGAGAAATAAAAATCCTTGCAAGCTGCACAACAGAGTTAATACAGCATCATCAACAAAGTCCACCAGTCGAGCACACTTTATAACCCAGACTAACTCCAGAAGCACCCAGCTTTCTGCTCACAACATCTACAGCATCTCCAGCAGTTGGATGCCCTGCTTCTGCCTGCATCCAAGCTGGGACACCACCCTCAGTCCCACATCATAGTGAGTACATAGGGAGCCCAGTGCAAAAAAAAAAAATCTCTAACTGGAACCAGAAAACTGCTCTCTGATGGACAGCCCACCCCTTAACACAAGATAGATGCTTAGAAAGCTTTTAACTGCTGCCACTGCCCAGTTGCTGCCTCTCACACAGCCCAACAGAGGTAACTGGAAGGACACCACCACCCACACACGAAAGGCTTGGAAGGACAGAGGTGGCCCAGGAACATATGCAAGGAGGCAAGGAGAAAGCCTTTCGACAAACCCTCCCTAAGCAGCCAGTGCAGTGAGATCCAGGGAAAAGTATATACTCAGAGATACTAAGTGGACAGATACACCTGCTTGTGATTCTCAAAGCCATTTTGAAATCATATTTGGTTCAGTAATCATCATTTGTTGATGCTGTGCATCCTGCATATGAAGCTCTCAGTAAGCCTCACACTCAGACTTTGTGCGTGCCTCAGACACACTTACTGGAAACATTTTATTCATTACAGCAACAGCACACAGGATCCAGTTTCAGTCACAGCTCTAGGACTAAGAAACTATGAATGCAGTATTAAAGGAAGTGGTCAGATTGAAGCTTGGTGAGGGATAAGCCATGGTCCTGCAAGGGAGTGAGGGAAGGTATCAGACCAAGGTGTGGAGCCTGTCACCGCTGCAGGGAGCAGCAGCTTCAGGAACGGCACCAAGAAAGGGAGAATAACTTGAGAGAAGTAAGGGGGAGTAGAAAGTCAAAGGAAAATGAAGATGAGGGACATGGAAGAAGATTCAGAAAGCATTTTGACATTAAGCTTCTTCAACCATCTGTCCTATTTTGACCAAACTTCTTAGAGACTTTTTTATAAAAAGCATTTTTGTATTGCTTGCATTGTGCTGGGGATTCTTTAGCTCAACTCTACAGTTAGAGGAATAGTACTAGTCCTGATAAAACCGAAGCCCTGCAATAAGTCTAGCATCCCTAGCAAAAGTCATCCTGAAAATTTACAAATGAGTTCTGTTGAATTTGTAATGAAAACAGTCACACAACAGTGATACAAGGTGTAGAGCATCACTGTTCAAAGTCAGCATGAACACAGAACTATAATCAACTAAGATTTTCAAACAGGTTTACATGGAAATTCTATGGATATGAACAATGTTATCCTAGGGCACTATTACAACACAAGCAAGAGCTGAAAGAGTTTGAGTGGATTTTCAAAGTACAAAGTTATTTTTAAATTATATGAGCTGCTAAGTACCCAGTGCCATTCACACAATTACTTGCACAGTCTGTTAAACCACTGAAGTCTGCCGCATCAGACACTTATCGGTCGCTAAAGGCAGACCCCAGTGTCACTGGCAAGTGGTATATTAAAAGGTCAAGCTGCTACAGAGCAAGGAATTGTCCCTTCCAGCATTTTCATTTATTTCTAAAAATATATCTTTATTTGTTTTGATTATAATATTGTTGATGCCTTCTTTTTGCATCGCTGTGGCATTCAAATGGGTAGTTTGAGATTGTTAAACAGAAGGTTTTCCAAAGTAGTGGTAATCATAAATGTAAATGCAAACTTGCTTTGCAGAGGCACACCTGCACACATACACACAGTCCCAGCACTCTCCCCTGTCACTTTCCTGCTGCAAAGAACAAGCCTCTCCCATACACTCATCTTTGTTTGACAAAACAAATCCTTACTCCATTTACCAAGCCTCTGATTGCTCCAGCACAATACCAAACATTTCTCTTCCCCTTTTTAAGCCTCACCTCATGTGCCTATTTTGCTTTCTGATTAGAGGTATAATGCTGGAGGTGAAAGACTGAAATAATCATATTTTTGAAAACAAATTCATTGAAAAAAAAAAACAAAACAAAATCTAGGTTTTACTATTCACGCTATGATGGCAGCCAGAAATTACACTGATTAGAAGCTTTGCAGTGTGTACTCATCATGTACTTTCATCACATTTTTGCCTCTTCTCAGTGGTACTCTGTCTATATTTACTACTGACACCTATGATGAAGGCAGCATCTTTGAGATAAACTGTATAAACAGTATATTTTATATACTTAAGTTTCTCCCTATTAGAATGCTTTTTCCCCTCTGTGATAGAAATCATTAGAAAAAACACACTAGGTGCAAGGAAACAGGGCTTTACTTATCAGGCACACGGGTGGGAGAGCCACCCCCTAGTTCATAAAATCCAGAGCCCGTGACAAGTCCACAGCCACAAACCCTCTCCTGGAACCAAGCCTTATACACAGACACGGGGCACAGCGTCTCAAAGGACCTGGTAGAGGTCATTATTACTCTAAGACAGTTGCAAGATGGCACAGAGTCAAGAAGGGGGGGTGTTGTTGAAAGCAAGCGTGGGTCAAGACAGAAAAAGAGTCGCTACAAAAGTAATCCTGACCTCAACAGGGAAGGGTTACATAGTGGAGAGTAACACCAGGAATTTGGAACCTTGCAGCTAAAATAAATAGCTGCAATGCATAACACATCAAAACAGATGATGCAGTTCCAGAGCTAAACAATTATTGCTCTTTCTGGGACAGTTAAGTAACCGCAAAAAAAAAAACAGCCAACAGCACTCACGCATAGGAATTTGATACAAATTCATAGACTTAGGATCTATACTGAACCAGCGGACCTTTGAGGTAAATGACATTCACGGTATTATTCTTGCTGAGTAATAGTATGGGTAAACAAGAACTGTTTGGGAAGGATGGGATTAAATCCCACATTGAATTAAAGTCTCTCCACAGCCATTTTCCAGCCCCAGACAGCAGCTATCTGAAATTCATAGCAGCTATGGTATCTGAGCATAGGAAGAAAGCTTTGTTTTACTTTACAAGTGCAGGAATACTCCTTGATTTTAACATTCTTTCTATAAGCATGAATTTGAACAGGAAGGGAACTATGAGACATTTGGAAGAATACCTTCTTCCACCTTGCAGGTGCATCTGCACACAAACTGATCTCAAGCTGTGAAGCTCAGCCCTAATGCCTTAATTGCAGTCAGGCATCACAGCCAGCAGCTCCCCGCCACACTGTAAACAACTGGAAGAATCTGAATTATTCTCTCTAAAGCAGGGCTTCAAACATTCAATTGCATGTTTTTGCATGGTGTTTTTCCTAAAGCTTCAGTATGGAAAAGTTTCATGATAAATTTAATATTGTTGTTGCTGTTATTCTAATGTTAGAACTTCCTAGTTTTGTTGAAGAGTGAAAAGACCAACTTAAAGAAAATGAAATTAGTTTTTAATTTCTTGACTGGGAAGACTTTATTTTCATGTTTAAATTCCAGACTGGTAATATTACATAGGAATTCTAATCAATTATGCCATTTCAAAGCTATAATAGGATCAATTTGGAGCTTTTTCAAAGTTATTTCCAATTAAAAAAAAATATATCTAAGCTAATCAAAGCATTCAGTTAATTCATTGTGATATCACAAAATTACACTGGAAAAAAAGTGTTAAGTAACTGAAATAAGAATGTTTGTTGACATTTAATGAACTGTTTCCCTTTGTGAATAATTTGGAAGAGTTTACTTCCAAAATATCACTAAAAATTGAAATAGTAATTTTTTCAAAAAAAATCAAATTTTAAATTCCCTGAAAAATTCAAACATTGTTACCAGTTGAATCTAAAATGAAGGTCAGCATTTGAATTCCCAAAGCTAAGTCCATTGTTTGTCTTGGTTTCTTAATAGTCTTTTGTTATTGAAGTAATCATACCCCTTTGATGTCAGAACCATAAAAGTATTTCAGCTGTAAACATTTATTTTCAAATCAAACTCAGATTCAACCACTTTTTTTTGGAACTACTTTTCTCACATGACCACACTCGAATTAGACGATAATATTTGACAATTAAAGTTCAACCCATAAGTCTTTTGCTCACTAGGATTCCAGATCACTGAAAGAGTATGAAAAACAAGCATACCATTTTGCAGACTTCTGGATATGCCAAATTTTGCCATTTTTCATTTGGCAAATCATGTTTGACCCACTCAGCTTTCAATAGCTCAGAGGCGTGTTGGTCTAAACTACTGCCTTGAAGGATTACAAGATTTAAAAACAATACTTTGTGGGGAAATCTCAAAATCACACTTATGAAGATTTTACAGTTCTGGTAATACATAACACAATAGAAGGACTGAAACCACATACAGTGGACTCTGGATCAGATCATATACAATGAGCATCAAAACAGTGACTGGTACGCTGTGCAGTCTGGTCACTGGTACTGTCATTGCTGCCACTGAACTAAAACAGAAATACTGCTTAACATTGTCAGAGTGGTGCAAAGGATCCCATTCTTTCTGGATAGTCATCACTAGATCATACCTAGATTTATGCAGAGGTGAACCTTCCAAATGAGAGTGATACACTTTGTGGGAGAAAACATCTTGTCCTGCAAAGAGAGGCTCCAGTTGTCTCACTCTTCCCAGCTGTAAGGGCCCTTAAGGGCACCCAAACGGCCGAGGTGGGAGGCTGCCTCCTTCCTTTGGTGACATTACAGCACAGTAACCTCAGCCTGGTCCTCCAGATGAAGTACATGTGTATCAGCACAAGAAAGGCTCCTACTCAGCAGCAGAAAATGGCTTCCGGCCATGTAAATAGTATCTGAGCTATAGAGCCAGCAGATTATTTTTATCCGTAATGAGCAACAACTGAATTCAACTTTAATCGAAAACTTTCAGTTCGCAAAACTTCTGGAATAGCTATATTAAAAGTCATCTAAACCTCTATTAAAAATGAGATTAATGACTACGATATCAGAGAGAAATTCTGTCCACAAAGCCCTGGTATTCTAATCTTCCTAAACGTACAGAACTCAGAGGTAATGCTAAAGTCAGCATCTGTCATGCAGGACCAAGAACAGTACTTCGCCCTAAGTAGTCTATGTTATATGTTGCATTATATTGCTTGAAAACAAACTGTATTGATAGTAGGCAAGAATAATTTTCCCTAATCTAAATATGCAGGATTCTAGAAAAAGAAGGGCAGACTGAAAGCCAAAAGCATGAATTATGCATACTGTATCAAATTCCTATCCTACTTTAGAGCTGGAGCAGATTTTGCATGGAAAAAGAAATTAGGATGGAACATATATTGAACAATTTTCTCCATAACTGGTTCTTACTCACCTTAAATGTAGAATTTTATTTAGCTTATATCACAGGGAGACATCCTTATTAAAGTAGTACATTTACGTGAGTCCCTTTGAAAGGATTTAATGCAAACAAGTCTGAAATAATTGAAGGGAAGACATTTTCTGACTGTTCTCAAAAGAGCTTAGTGAAGAAGAGGATAGCAGGAAAGAATTACTTTATTATATTGATTTTCTTGAAAAAAAAAAACCAAAGGGAGGTCAAATAAACCAATTCTCTTTTGTAAAAATCAACAGAAGTATGCAGAACATGAGTGAATTTACATGTCAAAACGTGTTTGTAACCACACTGAAAAACAAAATCTGCACATTATTACTCTAATAAGGCAGGTAATATGAGACTAGCTTGGTTCATTACTGCACACTGTTATTTTAAAATAGTTTAAAGTGCAATGTATACACATTTTTCCTACTTTAATCAAACCATTAACCTGAAATACGACTGAATATATGTTACATTACAACACACTAAAATATGTTGAATCTTACAACATGACTGGTCTGCATCTGCTTAAAACACACCCATCCAGAACCAAAAAATAGTTCTACAAAACACTGCAAAAGAAATTGTCTATTTAAATCTTTATCAAAGTCATGCATTCTTATGTCCAAGACTCTCCCACTCTGATGAAAGTTTCAGCCATCACCAAAAAGATAAACACGCTGATTTCCACTACACATACTCAGTATTTCACTGGATGTTCAACTGCAAAGTAGAAGTTAATGTCTACTAGTTCCTGCAGTACTTGGGAAAACCTAGAAATTCTACTGGCTTCTTTAAATTAATATAGTTTCACATCAAATACCCAAAGAGGAGTCCCTCCTTTACTTGATTAATACCCTTCAGGGTATATCTGCCATCCCAGGTACTTGAAATTGTAAGCGGAGCAGTAACACAATTTTGGAGCACTAACCTCAGCTCAGTGTTAGCAATTACTATTGTTAACATCAACCACATGATAATTAGCTACAGGACCGTCTCAGTTTCCAGTAGGACCCAAGCTGAGGGCGTAGCAACTTGTGTTACATCCTGACTGTACAACACAGTATCCAGCTGTGAGACTCAAGGGACACAGGTGTCCAGCTTGAGCCCCTTCTCTGCAGAGCCCCAGCCACCCCACTACACCTCCCTCTGACCTACCAAAGATGCATGTGGTTCCCTACATTTCTTCTATAGCTTCTCTACCTCGCTCATTAACTTTGGATGTAAAAAAAAAAAAAAAGTATATGAATAAACATCTAAAGGGCTTCGAGGAACATCACCCTAAATCCACCAGAAAGTGCTAAATAATCTACTGGAAATGAAGACTCACGAGTCAATTTTGAAGTTTTGTAACTGATATCAAAGCTTCCCCTGACTTTGCCAGGGGTAGAATTAACAAGATCAGAGCACAGAGTATGAAGTATCTCTTGTTGATAAATCTTTACAAGAAAAGCCAAGAACAGGAACTGAGATATCTTCCATTTAAAAGCTGTACACTGAGGACTTGATCCTATTTCTTTTGCCTCCCCCTTGCTAGTACAGAGTCTGAAATTCAAACATATTTCTTTGTATTATTGAAGCTTCTTCTGAGATAATTCATTAGAGCAAATATAAGAAAACCAGACAGCAACCTTAACAGAACTTCTAATGTTAAAATAGCATCATATCCTCTACTGAATTCATATTGGACAGTCACTGTATACTAATCACTGTATACTAAACCATATATGCCATAAGAGGCATATACTTTTCTCACTTCTTCAAAGAGTACAACCTGCCTTCCTACTGTTAAATGAACTGAGTATTGCCAGGATAGTCAGACTCTTTAAAAAACTAACAAAAATGTTACAAAAACAACAATTAAATTCTCTTCCCCTCAAAAAAAAAAAAATTACGCCAAAGCAGTACTAAGCATTTTCTTATTTCAAATGAGGAACCATGTATTTACTTGGTATCCAATAGCATTTAAAAAAAAAACCACACCTTCTTCATAAGCAAACAATTTCATATTCCTACCAAAGAAACATACCAAAGTTATAAGAACAAAGGCCACAATGTAACCTTGCACAACGTCCATTACTTCCAGTAGAAATTCATCCAATTTCCCCAGGTGTTCTAGAAATATTGTCTTTGTTTCCCCATCTCCACTCTAACATGCATCAATCAGCAAAAAAAAAAATTTACTTAAGATATCCATTGCATAACTCTCTCTTCAGTATATAAAAAAAAAACCACAACAACAAAAAGGCCCTACAAAACTCTGAGCAGAACCCATTCCCATCAGCCAGGCAGTGCAGAGAGGGTTCAGAAAGCCTTTCCAAAACCCAACTTCAGTCCACCTCAATGTGAGCAGAACACAGCCACAGCTTTCATTTCTGCCACCTGAGTTTGCTATGGGGAAAATTCCAGACCTTTGCAAACATATCATAGTTCAATGTTTGTTTATAGCAACTGTTAAGACACCTCTGGCTTTCATTTTCCTTTTGACTTTTTTTGTCCCTTTATGACTTCTGAGCCACAGAGAAAGGAAGGAGCCACGGGCAAGGTGAAGGTTTGCTTTGCCAGTTGCTGCCCCTACACCAGACTGCTCCCCCTGACCCTCCCGAGGACATTCATACAAGCACGAATGAAGCACCAGGAGCAGCTGGGGAGGTCAGCACCAGAAGGACAAGACCACTCAGAGGAGAGGCACAAAACCAGGTGATGGGACAGTCAGGCCACCCACTGTGTGCTCAGCTTGTGGTCTGCCTGCAGAGCTCCCGTGCCTGGACAGGAGAAGGAGTAAAGTGACTACAACTCTTCTTTCTTTTCTACTTTTTGCTCTGCTCTTTAAAGTTTTGACTTCCTGCAGTTACCCTATAAATGTCCTTTTCATGGCTGTTTCTGTTCATTTCCTTCCCCCTTCCTATTCAGTTCATTTTCTTTTCCTACCTAGTTTTTTATTGCCTGCATATTTTCCCCTCTGCTACCTTCTCCATTTTCTTTCAGTTTTTTCCCATTTGAAAGGGCCAATTTGTTTTTAGTGATGAAATCAAATGCTTTCGCAGGACTACAGTTTTAACTTTGCTTTTGTTTTTTAAAAGAAGATGAACATAAACATTTATAGCCACTGAAAAGTATATTTTTAATTATGCATTCACAACTGGCAGACATAATATATTTGACTTATTTTTGTATACTTTACTGCAGAAAGTTTAAGTAAATACCAAGTAGAAGAATTCAAAATATGTCACTCACCACATTCCTTTATCCTGGTAACCAGACGTGAGTTTTATGTCACCCAGTAGAGGCCCTTCTTATTTTCCTTCTTCAGGACTCTGCTGGGTATTAAAAAAAAAAATAAATATTCAAAGTAAGAGCAGCATGCAATAACAGGGGCAAAAAAAGGACACACAGGTGCTTCACTTTTCAGGTGAGAGGAACTGCCTTCTTTGAAATATAAGACAAGATTTAGACCTCATTGACACAGGACTTCTCTCAGTTATCACAACTGGCAGTTACTGACATAAGTAATTTAGCATAAACTCAAAGCAAAGACAGAGGAAGCAGCCAGTGCCACCAGCAGACTTCACCTCCTGCTCAAAGCCACATAGACCTTCATCAACACAAACTGCAGCTTCTCTTGTCCACAACACATGGCAGAGCTGCATCAGCACACAGCTACTGAGCTGGCAGGTAACACGGGCAGAGAGCTCCAGTCCTGGTAGATTAGAATTGGACCTAAAGAAGCCAGTCAATTTAAACTGGCAAGAAAACAGGTAGGATTTCTTTTACAACCACCATTTAGAGCAGCTTTGTTTGCTTCCTCAGGGACAGTCTTCTGCAACACAGTTACACTGAGATTTCTTTACTAAGCTTTGTCAGTCAAACCTTAGCCTAATTTCATTGGCATAAATTCTTGGAGAGCTGGTATCATTTCTACCATGAAAGTAGCAGACTCATGATAGGGGTACGGAGTGCAAAACAGGAACACTGGTCTGATGCCATGAGTTTTTCATTCACAGAGGGCAGCTGGATTAAGCTGATCCCCAGCAATACTGCACTCAATACCTACCCAACAGCACCCAACCAGTGTTAAAAATCACACTACAAAGCAAAAGTTACAAGGTACACAAGACAGAAAACAAAGTGAGACATCTCCTAAGGGAAGGAGCACAGATCCCTACTGTCCTTCCAGCAGCTCCAGAAGAGACACAGCATCTCAAGTCCCCCAGGGACTAAAGCACAGTCTTCACACTAAAGCTTCTAAAACAAAAGTCTTTAGCAAAGCACCCCTCACAGCCACCACCATAGTGAACCTGTAAACAAAAAAAAAAAAAAAATACAAATTGCAACACTTAAAATAAGTAAATACCTGGAAACCAGCACAGAGACACAGCCCCATCACGTTCAAAGCCACACCTGAGCAAACCAGCCCCTCCTGCCCCCTCCCTAGACATTATATGGCTCCTGATGAGGGTAACCCAATGCACCTGCTCCAACTGCTGAGCCACCCACCCAGCTGCTCTCCTGCCTCCCCGTAGGGCTGACGAGCCTCCCTGCCTGCAGCTGGGGCTGCTGCAGCCTCCCCCAGGTTGCTGGGGGGTTTGTTTAGCACCAAGGGCATGAGAAGCTGTGCCAGACACCGTCTCTTCTGGCGTACTGCCGGACGGTGGAGATGAACAACCCGTTCAGTGTAACAAAACTTGCATGAAGGTGTACGTTTGCTTCTGAAGTAATGCTAAAGCGGGCTAAATGGCAAATTAAACTTTGTTGCTACAGCATACCCGTCGTAATAAGAGATCAGTGTTGGCCCAAACCTTAAAGAAGCGTTTCTGTAAGAAAGAATAGTCCTTAAATATAATCCATATTGTGCTGCACGTCCTTTGAGTAATTCTTTGTCTTTTTACTGAAGTGTTATTGCTTTAGAGATGTAATTATTGCTGATAATCATTTAAATCAAGGACTGAAACAGTTCACTGCAGACCATGTGAGACTGCTAAATACAATGAAAAAAAGCCTCTTGAATTCTAATAGGGATAGAAATGTTATAATAAATGCAAGTCCCATTTTCCTGCGAGTATCCAAACAGTCTTATTACATGTTTATATGGAAATGTATCTCAATACAAAAATATCAGGCACATTTGTGTTAAAATATATTTAATGACAGACAGACTTAGTGACATATAATGTAAAATTAGTGGCAAAGGAGAACACTATTTGTTTATACTCCTTGGTACTTACAGAAATGTATCTAGATCTTTTTATTTGCCTGTTGTTAATGGTTAGAAGAGGTGATCAACATTAGTGTGTGATAATCAGCTGCAACTAGGCAGGACATGCATTTTTTCCAGGAGCTGTTGAGAGCCTTGGGGTTGCACTGAAGACCACAGGAGCAGAGGTTCTGCCTCTCCAAAGCTGACTCCATAGTTGGAAGTTTCATGAGGACATCTTGCAGTTGTGTAGCACTCCTAGTCTTGCCTACAATCCTGGGGCATAAAGACCAACCTTATTAAAATTCTGGCTAAAGTGTGCCAGCTATCAGACTGGACTGTAAGGCTGGCGTGATAGCGAGGGAAGAGGAAGGAAGAAAGAGTAGCGCTCTTCCTCGTCATGGCATAATGCTACTATTCCTATGAAATACAAAATACAGACCTACTTAACAATGTGGTCCAAATGTACTTTTACATCTTGAAACTGGCACAGGCTGGTGTAGAGGCAGGTATATTTTCTTATAGCATGGAATTAAAGGGAAAAAAATTTGGTATGTTTACTGTTTCTCTCCTTTTATGACTGAATATGGACATGCTTGGTTTATAGAAAAAAAAAAAAAGAGAAGAAAAAGAAAGCAGGAGTAACATTCTGAACAGAAAGCAGGTATGAAAAACTGGGTTTGCCACAAATTGATAATGGTTTTATTTGTTTTGACAATGAAAAAAAAAACAAAGAAAAAATATCAGGACAGACTGTTGTGTTATTATTGAAAATCATCTGATTGGCAACTTCTCCTCCGTGATGTCTCTTTAGCTAACAGGAAGAGTTTGCTGCTCTCTTGAAGTTCTCCTTTTAAACAGTGAGATTCTGTCTTTACATGGTAACACCTCATTGCTGAATTATCTCTGGGCAACAATACTGAATTCATAATGATTGCTACCCGAGTAGTAAGTGGCCGCAGACTGGACACTGAAGGGAACGTTTTTCTCTCTTGACATACTGTCCTGTGACCACAATAGAAACAAAATGTTTTTATAGCTCATCTTGTTATAGCTTGCTCACAGGAAAGTTTTCAGATCCCAAAGTCCTTATCTCCAAGATTAACCAACCGTTCTGTTTTGTGTAAGCAGACAGAGTTAGGGCAACCCTACCCCTGTCATTCCTTTTTGTAAAGGTACTTCTGCAACATAACAGGATTTTATATCCCTGTTGTGGGCAGACCAACATTTTTGAGCAAGACGGTTGCACTGAAAATGTGAAACTTGGTAGCACTGTAACATGCTTCTCTGGAATAAGGATCAAAAAGTCTCCAAATCTTTTATCTTTTTTTAACTGGCCATGATTTTGAATTCGTATGCTCCTTTCCATACACCTAAGTACGTGAAAGAGCGGAAGAAGCAGCAGGGAATGTTTTGCCACTGACTGTTTTGGTTTTTTTCACAACAAAAAATTCCTGCTTTCAGATGCTGTGCTGCTCGCACACATCACTGCGGTACAAGAGAGCGCTGCCCTCCAATGTCCCCTCCGAGAGGTGGCTGGGGTGACTTCTCTCTGCCCAGCTGCTTCTGCAAGACCTTGAAAGATCTCGCGCTGCAGAAACACATCTATCAGTTCCCAACCATTATTGGCTTTGGCTAGACTGCAGCCGTTTACTATAATAGCATGGAGCCTCTCAAGAAAGGAAATAGTTTTCTCACTGGAAAACTGCACTTTAGTACACCTGTGAGAAATAAGTAAATGAAATGTGTAAATAAACACATTAGAGTGAATCAAAACAACGAAAAATGAAAACGCTTTAACAGCTTAAAGTATTTTTAATAAATATATCAGCTGTCTCATCTTCAAGTATCAATTACAGAAAATCAAGGAAATGGATATAAATACATAATAAATTCTGTGCTCCTTCAGTACACATTTGTTTTATAAAGAACGTATTGCATCACAGCATAACTTTAATTCTGACTTTAAATAAATACTACTACAAGAGAACTCTCACATTCTAACCATAACAACAGTAACTACTTCTGGAAAAGGCAACCATAAAAAAATATTTATATACACACTAATGATATCTACTGACAAGCATCAAATACAAGTCTGCACATATATATTTTCTTAGAATAAGTGGGAAAATACTTCAGTAGACTATCTGGTAGAACTAACAGAAGTCACAGCAATTGAAAATACTTTTAAATTGTACAGCCTGTTAATATTTTAGACTATTAAAATGTCTGTAAGAGTATCCATTAACACGTTGATGTAAAGAATTCCCAACATACTGTCCGGGGTCACGATTGTAGCACTGTCATGAAGTATGTACTTCTTTGCAGTTGGATGTTTATTAGGGGGATGACAGTTCAGCTGCTATGTCCACGAAGTATTTATTTCTTTCATTTCAAAAAGCTTGTTTTCTGGTGAGTTGTTATTACCATTTGCCCAATGAATTAGATTTTTAGGTTTGGGTTTGATTTTTTTTCCTAGGAACTTCTGCGTGATGAAGTTACAGTGCTATAAATCACAGAGGGAAACGTGCGCGTTGATCAGCTCAGCCGGGCTCTCTGCAGCCAGAGTTACAGGAAGATTTGATGGCACTGCAGCAGGTTGCCCCTTGGCAAACTCCTTTCAGCAACACTTAGGGACTTGCTACGGGCATCTTTCCAGACGGCAGCACCCAAAGGAGTGTTTGCATATATTTACCTCTATTTGGCACCCTTTTGCCCTGCCCTTGCTACAATTCTCTGTACTGCTCACAAAGAAATTCAGAAAATTGAACCTAAATGAGATTACCTTGATAATACAGTGCTCCTTTGGAAGCCACCTTTGAGAACAAGGTACGGTACTGCAAATCTCCAAGCTGAGCAGGTGTGATAATGAATTCAAGAGCTGCGAATGTGTCACTGTGAATTCAGTTGTTCTCAAAGCTTAATACGTGCATGTTGCAATTTGATGATGCTTTATGCAATCGCAGGGTTGTTACTGTCAGAAACAATCTGTTTACTTTGCATATTTTCACATTTTTGTGAGCTGCCTAGATTCTATCTTCTGCAATTGGAATGGAGATTTACCAATTTATTTTATTTTTCAAGATGAGTAGCCTTGCAAAGGATCTGAAAAGGTCCCAGCATGCAGAATTTGGGAAAATTCTGGGGCATAATGATATTCATGAGGATTCAGATTCCACATTCATCTGACCTTGACAGCTGAAACAAGGCCAGAGGATCTCAGAGACCAAGCTCCATGGGTCAGAAAACCCCAGGAACAGAGCACAGTCTTGGTTTGCCAGTTCAATACTCTGACATTGGATGAAGAGGCTTTGAGTGATGAAAAAACAATACAAATAGCCTGGTGGTAACAGCGATGGCTTTAATGGAATAAAAGATGGAGAAAAACATTTCTGCTCGTCCCCTGTCTGTGCAGCCTGTGGAGAAGGTACGGATATGAAGAGAGGGTAGCAAGTCAGCCCTGAGACTGATCACTGGGCAGCAAAGCCCAAGCCACCAGCTACCTGCCCACAGGACAGCAGGCTCATGGTAGGAGGGGGACAAGCAAGGAACAGGGGGCTTCCACCTCTTCTCATTGCTTGGAGGAGCCATTATGTGCTACTCTGACCAGAAGAAAACAATCTGAGTCGTTACCTGTGACACCTGCTCTCACCTACACTTGTCTGCTGAGATAGAGGATGCTCATAGCTAGAATGCTAATGTCTCATCATTTCTGCCCATAGTTCAGTTGAAAATCCCAGCTGAACAGCGAGGCTGCTAACAAAGCCTACCTCTACCTCTGTCAGATTGCTTGTACCTGGCCTGCTCTACGTGACAACATGCCTTTGCAAGCCTTTACTGGTTTTACCTTTTTAACATAGAAGCTCACGCCTAACTTACTATACGCTTAGAAAACCCCTTCCCGTGGAGTCTCTCAATAAACAGATAGATAAAAAACCATGATAGTAAAAGTTTTCTAAGTTGCTTATTTTTCTACTAAACTTTCTGTTATTAAAGAAATCATACCCAATTTTATATAAACCTTGAAACCAAAAAAAGAACTGCTCTTACGGACTACTTCAAAAGTTAAGCCCCTTTCAAATGACCTTTTACATTGTTAATTGAACCTTGATATCATATTTCACATACATTTTATATCTTACATATATATATGTATGGACTGTTTATTTGCAAATCTGTAAGTCCCTCCATGTCACTAGGAATGACACAAGTGCACCCTCTGGAAGGTGGCCAATCCACAGTGTCTGGGTTGTTTCAATTAGAACTAATTTTCTTGAAGCTGTTAAAACTTTAACCGGGAGCTTGGTGAAGCAGAATCCTCCTGTGAGACATCTGCATTGTCAGGCTCCTGCTAGAATTTGTTCTTTACCACATGCAATATCTACAGAAAATGCAGGACTTAATCACTTGCATCTAGATTGTAAACAGGTTAGAAGTCGGGGTATTGCCTTCTTATATGAGGGGTGGCATCCACCAGCTGGCATTCGAGAAAAACGCATTGGTTCTTCAGTTCACAGGCCAGATCTAACTGTACTCAGAGATTCCACCAAAACCACTCTACTCTAAATTTGAATCTCAAAAAGGTGAGTTGCATAAAATTATTAAAGATAGTGGTTTATAATGCAGATTTGGAGCCATATGTCTAGCTATTGCTAATGTGACTGCAATTGCCGTTCTTAACAATTTCCAGATACAAAATGTAGTCCTTCACTGCTATTTAAATAAGTGCCACATCTCTGAATTTAATTGATGTCATATAATACACACAGGATTATATTAGCTGAGTATCTCGACCACCACATGCACATTCTCCACTGTATTTGCAAAAATGAAAACATTTTATTGTATATTTCCTCCCCAGTAGGAAAGCATGAGTACAGCTGGCAATATCCCCTTCTGCAGTCGTTGAGTCCCAGAGGCTGACTGAAACAACAGGTTTTGTTTGCTTTCAGTCATATGTTCATTTGATAAATGCCTTCTTTGCATTATGAAATCCTAATTAATTCATAAACCTCAATATAAATTCAGTTAAACTTTGCAAGAAGCCAAGGTCGTGGGAATTGAGGGCATGCTATACTTCCAAAGCAGAAGTCTTCATAGACAAAGTATTTAAAGGACCCAAGGATGGATAGGTTTAAAAGTGAAACAAAATCGTGTATTTAAAAGTGGTTTTGCAAACTGGACTTTAAAAGCAAAGCACTCTTTAAAATCTTCAGATCCACAGTTTTCAAAAGTCTAAGCTTTAAAATTAAAACCACCTAGAAAAATAAGCAAAAATTTATCTATACAATTAAAATTTGTCTACAGATTTTGTGACGACAAAAAAATTTTCCAGGCTTTTTCAGTGATGTATTAATTGGGCAAGATCAACTGTTAGTGTTACAGAAAATAATTTCAAAATTTCAGCACGTATAAGTTCTATCTAAAAGCATTAAATTAATATTATTTTTGAACTGAATTAATATTTTCTTGAACAAAAAACTTTTGTGTTTAATTTACTTCTAAAAATGCTTGATCTGTGTAACTAGTTATTTGTTGGAGGGAAAAAAAAGTCAAATACAAATATTTGTAGAGGCAAGGTTAAAATTGCATTATTTGTTTTAATCCATGAGTTGTGTGTTCCTGACAGCGCAGTTCAAGAGCCATCTAAAAAATCCCTGCTTTTAGTAGCAGTTGAGACCAGTCGCCACTTTTCAGGAGACACTCAGCAGCATGCAGGATTGGCCCCACAGGTCTTGGATCAGTGAAAAATTTACAAAAGCAGCGCATTCCTGAAATGTTAGGTTCTGCTTGCTTTCCTTCTTGCTTTCTTTCCCCTAAGGCTGTCTGGGTTTCTAATCTAAATTTCTGAAGTTTAAATGATTTCTCTTGTGCTGCTTATTTCCAAGTTGGTTTTTAGATGTTGGGGAGCAGCGTAACAGGACTGAGAAATTTCATAAACTCTAAGTTAGTATTTTCTATTTTAAGATGTTAAGATAAATGCATTCCTCTTTTCAAAAGATAGTCTAATGAAAGTAAAATTAGTCCAGAAAGTCAATTTGGGACTTACTTTCTTATCTTTTTCATTCAAAATATATTTGAGATTACACTACCAAAAAAAAGAAAAACAGGCCTGGTCCCTAGAAAGCATAAGGATTGTTTACCCCTGTTTGCTTAATTTAATATTTTTTTTAATGTGGTTAGCATCTAAATAAACCTTATCAAACATTTCTTGCTCCGCTGACAATTTTCTGACCTCCTAGTTGAAGATCTGAGCCCTAACTTGGTTCATGGATGAGTAATCACAGCAGGTCCACAGCAGAACCTATCCTAGAACTACAAATATATCATCTGCAGCATTGTAAATCAAAGCCTCAAAGAGCATCATTTAGCCTGAAGCTAAAATTGCTTGTTTATCAGATGGTGCCTAGCTTAGCATGGAGCGGTTCCTTGTAAATCTCAGGGACCTTTTACAGCATATACTTAAGCAAGCATATTGGCTCCTGGGAGACTTTCTGAGAGCTTTAATGACTGCAGACTGCTAAAAGATCGAGGTCTTGGTTTAGTTAAGTGGTTACTTGTATAGCTTGGCTCCATTTTGTAAACTCCCAAAGATAAGGTGTCTGCTTTATCTGGGGAAAGAGCAAGCATTAGTTTCTTAGGAAATCTTTATATCCTAAGTGTTAATGTTCTTGTGGCTTTTGGTATTTTGACCTTTGTCTGCTCGCTTTTGATTTACGGTGGGAGCAGAATCTTTTCCCCCTAAGCCCTTCCTATGTTTTATAGCTACTTTGAAAAGCACAGTGAAATACTTGCAGCACAGCTTTTAAAAGTAGGTGTAAGGCCGCCCTACTGATAAATACATTGTGCGGCTCAGGGGGTTTCTAAGAAATAGGAATTAAGAAGACCACCCATTGTATTTCCTATTATTATTCGTTATTTTATGTCCTAATAAAATGGGTGGTCACAACAACTCCACGGACTGCCACTTGGTGCAGCCCACGTCAAAGACCAGGCTCTTCACTCCCGTTGGCACCCAGCCCCTCTGTGACAGAAAGGCTGGTGGTGGTGGTGGTGGTAGCAATGGAAAATCACCCAGGCAGCTTCCCCTTGGTTTACTGCTCGGAGAAGCCCTCGCTGTGATCATGAATAACACATCGGCTGGGTTTACCACTAGGACACCGGTGGCCGGGCAGCTACTTGCTGGTAGATACTTGCACACACTCGATGTAATTTGCTAATTGTAGAGCTTGTTATCTGGGTCTCTCACTTTTTGATTTGAATTAATTAGAGTTCACCTCGATACAGCCACCTGCTGTGCTGTCACACGCGGCATACATTGGTACAACAAAAACAAGGAATTTTTTTAATAGGCTTATTCAAGCAAAATCTGCTCCCACTTAGACGTGTGAAATAGCATCACTACAATGTCATAGATTAAAAAGGGGAACATCATTTATTTCAGCTGGCATGGTAATGATGCAAATGAGAGGAAAAAATGGTCCATTGCATTTATAGGCAGAAGACCCAATGCATTTAAAATCTAATTTGACTTTACCAATTATTCAATATCTTTAAGTCTTTCTCACTTTCCGCATTTTTTTTCCTTTCTGCTAGCTAAGAGCAAGAAGGTCTGATTTCTGCTGCTGTTAGTAGCAGTGCTAACATGTCTTAAACCAAGAATTTTCACTGGTCTTTTGCCTGCAGACCTCCTCCAGCACCAGTGCAAGGATTTGCTTGTATTCCTGTGGGTAAGCACACCCCGCTTACCATAGAGCTGAAAATACACTCCCTTGCTGGATGTTTTTCAAACAGAACAAATCATTATAACACACAGCTAAGGAAAAGCTAAATAACTTTAAAGGTGCACAGAAGCAGCTGTCTTTCAAAGCTGCTACTTTCAAGCTACACTGAAAAATATGAGTTTCCTTTTCACTAGGTATTTAACACTGGCGATGGCAGAGTTATTTGGATATGCAATTGTATTTGTTTGCTTTCTTCCATTTTAAGAAGTGTTGAAAACCAAATCCTATTTTCATATGCACAGCTCAAGTAAGTAGGATTTTGTACAAAAGATGTCGGGACTTCTGAAGTACGTTTGGAGTTATTTTTTCAGCACAGGATCAGTAACAGGTGACATATTTACTCTGTTACTGTGTAAAGATATTTGAGCTGGCTTTGAACTACCTGTCGCAGTCTAGACTGGGTTGCCAGGAGCTCAGGGCAAAATAACACACCCTGGCTCCTATGTGCTGTGGACACAGTGTTCTTTCCCCTAAAACTCAACTTTTTTCCCCCCCTTCGGTACCATCCACTGTTCTGCGTGTGATCTGGATGTTCATTCAGGGACATCTTCATGTCTGGACATAGAGAAACTTCTTTAAATCTGACACATACTCTATAGGAGATATAACATCAGTACTGTTGAGAAGAGAAATTGTGATAGCTTCCAATTTTTATTGGAAGGCAAAAGAAAAATAAAACAGGAATTATAGAATGAAATTTACATCCAGATAGCTGGATATATAGATATATCGTACAGCTCATATCAATTTCTCTTTTTGAAAATAATTCATACTGAACCGGTAGAGGGGTTAAAACCTAGATTATGCACATATGGCTACGGCTTGCAACAGCAAGGGCTGCTGCCAGGAGGAGGACACTGTGCCATAGAACCTATAAATTCTACCCAGGACACTGGGTAAACCTTGCTGCCTTAGCTAAGTATTTTGGGTATAATTTCTTGAGTTGCAATTATATCTTTGGATACATATGGGCACAGAGTGCCAATTAGTGGCAAAGTCAGCATTAAAAATTATTATTTCCTTCTTCCAAAAGCAATGTAATTTCTCCAATTTTGCCAGATACATCCATTTCAGTTTTCCCAGCTAAAACACATGCAAGAGGCAGCAACTGCCAACACAGACACACAAAAAACCAAAAGCCCTGTGCATGCAGGACTGCACTACAGACTGGAGTTAGCAGGAAGACAGATAGAAATATTCTGTGGTAAAGGGTACAGTGTGATTTATACTTTGAAACCAAAGAACTGCAAAAAGAGAAGGCTTCATTTAATAAACATTGTCCAGTTGTTGATGCAAGTTGTCTCAGAGAGAGCTTGAGGAAAAAGATCCATACAAGGGAAAAAGAAGGCATTTGAGCCTTCCAGTCACTGATCCTACAGTCGGATTTAGTGTTTGGTCATTGCCCTCTCTTTTTTCCTTTCAATATTGTTGCCCCCATGTCAGGCTCCCCAGTTTAGTATTGCCTGACTCTGTCACTTAGATTCTGTTTTGATTTCAGGTCTGGAGTTTGTGTCTAAATCCATATTCCATGCAATACAATATATAAAATGTACAAACAAACTCATAAAAAGTGAGTTTTCAAACCAATATATTCATCAGAGGAAGAATCATAACTACCCAACAAAGGTGTAATCTCCTAATGCCTGTGAGCAGAAGACAATAATCCTGGACCCATTGAAGCTGAGTGCAAAAACTCCTGAGTCAATTTGCCTCGAGAGCTGCTCGTTTCTGTGTGGCTGTATTCTTAAGAGCATCCATTACTTCAAAACATGTTGAAAATCAATATTTTTGTAACTATATAGAATTTATTGTGTTGGTGTTATTAAGAACTAGACAAGAGTTGGAATTTAAAGGCAAACAATTTTAAAACAGACAAATGGTGCTGATTTTTAACAGCGAGGATAATGAATCAAACTCCTACATGCCATAAGGGTTTCTCCAGTTTGGGAAACCTCCTAAGTGAAGGCTGAATGCAGCTCTGGAAGGTTCTCAGGTCAAACAAATACCCGTCCCAGTCCTACAATAGCAGGTTAAATTTATCAATACATCGATATGAAAATATAGATGGTAAAACTAGGTAATTCAGTAACCTCTTCCTGCACGGACACTTGGGAATCAGGGAACAGTTTCAAATTCAGAGAAACTGGGGAAAGCTACAATGTTCCAGTTTAACCCAGCTACAGAAATATTTCTAAATGGAAGAAATGGCTGAATTTATAAACGTTTATTGGGGAAGACTATTTCTGAAATGCTCCTACTGGTTAGTCGGTAGCTATGGGATTTCAAAGCGTTCCCACATCTCGATATACTTTTTTTATGCAAGTAGGTCATTGACTTCACTGGGCAAAAATTTTAACCCAAATTTTCCGGAGAATAATGTTTTTAACAGCCTTTACTGAAGTGTTTCACAGCTGTGAGCCATCTCACAAGTAACAAGTTTATTACTCACAAATATGAGTTTATACGTGATTGGTTTTGGAGGAGACATGACAAACTTCAGCACCAAAACCCAAGCAGGGAACAGAGGGACAAGCGAGGGAGCCTGTTTTTAGGGCAAGCTGGGGAATACCAGGGTTATTTCTGCCCACTAGAAGCTTCAAGGAGAACACACTTATTTAGATTACAAGGTGTTTTGGTGCTGGACGTGCAGTGCCCACGTTTGTTTACAGAGCATGTCATAATTACAGCTGTTAAAATAATACCACTGGAAAACATTTTACTGATTTTTTTTTTCCCGTCTGATTAGCCTTAGGGGATAACAAACCTTCTCTAAACCATGAAACCTGCAAAACTCTTTGCTTTGATAAATCAGCACTCCCTCTGTTCTTTAGCAAAGCCCTGCCACCCTGTGCAGAGCCTCGTGAGAAGCGGTGAGGGCGGCTGCGTCCCTTACCGAGGTAGCCACCCTGGGGACACCTGCAGGGTCTGTGCCACCAAAGCTTCAGTGAAACGGCTGCCGTATGGGTAAATAAAAAGGGAAACGCGCTCTCTCCTTCTTCTTCCTTCTTTAGAAAAATGAAAAGAGTTTGTTGCAGAGAAAACAAACGGTGATTGCCACAAGTCAGCTCTGTGGGGTCTGGTGAGACCGCACATCACTCGACGCTTCCATACACATGGAGGGTGGAAAATATCAGATCCTATCTTAAACCAAGGTGGGATCACTGCACCTACAGAGGAGGAGGTAACAGTAATACTGACACCCTTAACTGTCTCTGAATTTCTCCTTAGGAATAAAAGGGACTTGAGCTTGTAAGAGAAGCAGAACAGGGAACCTGCCATCTTCCTTCCACGTATTAGAACAGATAACCTCAAGCAAATTTTTTCTTCCTCCATGTTTCCAGACAGGTCAGTCTCATTAATGGTACCAAGGCACCAGCAGTAAGGTAGGTGGCTTGCATTTGCTGCTGGTTACTTATTTACTTATTTTTACATTGATCCGTAAATACATCCGGGAGCACTTGCACCATCTGCTGCGCATTTGTCAGTCACTGAAAGGAGGGTGGACATCTGGGGATGTCACTGGGTTTTGTTGATTTTCCCCCATTAGAGCTACTGTTTCCTTTTTAAGCATGACGTGAGCAAAGAGCCTGGCTGACTGTCGTGCAAAGGAAGATGGGCATATGTGACACTACCTCCAAATCCTCCAGGTCTGAGTCATCTCCTAAGCTTCCTGCAACTTGGTAGAGCTCAGAGCATAAAACCATCGTGAAATGTGAAAAGATCAGTCCTAGAGCTCCTTTGCAAATGAATGTCATCATTAAGTGGCCATACAACAGACAAACTGAAGTACCTCCCATGTGTCCAGGACATCACAAAACCCCAGATTTGAGAAAAATCACATAATTTAATATGTTCCCCTAAATTCTGTTTTGGTAGCTGTTGCACACCCACAGACAGAGATGGGGAACACCAAGGCTGCCGGCTGGGCTCCAGAACCAGAATGTTCATTAATACTCTTCAGAAAATCCCCATTTTGTCACAAGTGATTTGGCCTTACCTCCCCTTTTGCCTGTGTATCTACTACCTGCACACTCACAAATACACTTCTTAGAAGCATGGTCTCTGGAATCATCAACACTGTGCCACCAAATATTCATGTTTAAACCCTGACTTTTTGGGACAACTAGAAATAACAATAGATCGATTTTAACATAAGAACTTCTAGCTTATTTGGAGCATATTTGGTTTATGTTTCCAAGATAAGCCTATTAGTCTGAAAACTAAAATTCAGAGATAGTTATCTGATTCCAGCTACTGGTGTGCAAGAAAAAAAAGCCACACACTGATATTACGAAAAGCGAAATTATCACTCCCAACTCCCCACATTTTCTGCTTCAAAGATACCCAGCTTTATGCATCCTGCTCAAGAGAAACATCAAATGCTGCCACGAGGACATCCCTGTGCCAGGAGAGGTAAGTGCAGACTCGCAGCGAAGCCACTCGAGGTGTGCTCTGATGCACAGGGGACTCTGGCCAAAGAAGCAGCACTCTGTGGTGCTCAGCCCCTCTGGTTCTGAGGGCATGTGCCTTTCACTGACCAAAAGCATGGTTTGTTGAGGCTAGAGTAAACTGATTGCACCTTCTAAACATAGTTATGGCTGTGTCTGATCATAAAAACTCAAGTCTGTTGGAGCTGAAAATTTGTTTGTAGAACACACCTACATACAAATTTTTCACGTTTTCCACGTGGTTTGCAAGATGGCAAACCCTGCTTAGACATTTTTTCATTAAGTTTTTAAAAAACTTTCATTTCCTACCACTCACAGTTCACAAGATACGTAAAAGAAAGATGTTTCTTTGCCATGACACTAGTGAAGCATTTTTCTGAACAGTAACTAAAGAGTAAAATAACATTGATAACACTGCAGTTCAATGTCTACTGTACCTTAGAGTACAGTAGAGTACATTGCTCAAGATCTCACCCAGGGGACAGGGCACACTCTACCAAAACACGTTACCCAGGAAGTTTTGATTGCTTTGCTTTTATCTCTACAGTAGTACACCAAAAGGATTTCAGAATTAGCTGATGGCCTGCAAGCTTTGCTAGCCATAAAAAGTTCATAGATTATTGTAGGCACTGTTCTTGGGCCAGTTGTTATCACTCTGCTCTAGAGATGTTAGAATAACAAGGAAGGTTTCAGGCAGTCACTGTGACCACCATTGGGATCCTCCATGAGGAGGGAGGGAAGGAAGATCTGTTTGCCCACCTTCCATGGGCTACTGCCATAGCCCACAGCTCCTGCTGCCACCAGAAAACAGACTAGGAGCAGAATAACTGCACATTAATTCAACTGAGCAATGCTATCCCACTTGGGCTTTTTTCAGAATTGTCTCTTGCATTTCATTTACTATAAATCATCAATATTAGAAAACATTCAATTGCAGCCGGTTCCCAGGAAATCCAAGAATAGCTTTCATTTCTGATGTTTTTGTAACAGGAATGCAGATATTCCCTTACCTTCAAATTTTACTTTTCTGGGTTTTTTGTGGAATTTTTCTCATAATTTTTCTGCTCTCAGCCTTGCTGCCTGTAGGATGTTGGTGGAGATGAGATACATATCTCATCCCGGTGTCGTAAACGAAATGAAAATAAATACTGCTTATCACATGCTGTCGGCCTATTTTCTACCTCATTCTGTTTCTTCTCAGTGTAATATAGCATTACAGCCTTTTCTGCCTGTGCAGGGGTCTTGGGCCGAATTTCCATTCTAAAATGGCTGTGAATTTCAAATCCATCATATACGTGCAAAACAGTTAGGAAAAAGAGATTTTTACAGTTATCCACAAGTGTTTTTCTGTAATGAATTAGGACCAGAAGAAATTAATTAGTATCACTCCTCTATCTGGATTATATTCAGCAGAATATAGGGTGGTGGAATCACATGATAGATAATTTAATGTTTTCACCGGGGTCAGGGTTAGAGAGAGGGGTCATAGTACAAAACCAAAATGCCCAATACTACAGACAGTTTAAAAGCTATGCTTGATTGGATGTACTGATATTTTGATTCAGTTTTTAAGGCTTCTAAGTTTCTGTTTGAATTGTAAAATAAGAATACATTTCTATTGAATTGTAAAATAAGAATACATAAAATAAGATAATGGGGTTTTGCTGATAACAGTTTCACAAATGTCAGAGGATGTATTTTTGGTCTTGTTTGCTCGAGGCAGAACGAGCAGTCCATTCTTTTGCTTGACCTCTGTATATCTGGAGAATATGTAAACATATTGAAACTTTGTTGTGTTCTACAGTGAGGGAATGAAGTGCATCGATTGCTTGCGATTATTAGCTAGAGTGGGATAAGCCTTCTCCTTATTATGCAGATTAGTGAAGCTCTCAGTTCCAACATATTGTACAGATGCAGGAGAGCAGCTGCTCTTACAGATGGCAAGTACACAGCTCCATTAGTATGTATCTATTGTCTGCTCTTGGCTTGCTCAGAGGATGGAGAGGATGGGTAAAGAGGAATTGTTACACAGTGAAATGTAAAGGAGAACACACACTCTTAAAAACCCATACCCAAGAGACTATTTACACAGCAGGGCAGACAGCAATCAAATTAAAAATCTACCCTAAATAAGGACTTTCATATGTCACAATTAAGCTTCTCTAGTTTTAAAACAGACTAACCATTAAAATCAAGGAATAGAATTCAAATTTTACAACTAAGTGGTATTAAATAAAAAGAAATCCTGGGAGGTTCATTGAAAATTTAGTCATGTATTTGGCCCATCCAAAGCTTTCTCTAACAGCACCTCCCCCCTCAAAACACACCTCACTACCCCAAAGAACAAATCCTCGCTTATTTTGCATAACATAGGAGACAGAAAAGCAGAACTGTGCTTCATTTATTAAACTTTTCACCATCAGAATATAGCATTTCATGCAATTTTTTTGCATTAATGAGAGCTGAAGCAGCTAAATTTAAGTTAGTATAGACAGCATTGATTGTGCATCTATGTCAATTATTCTTTGCAAAAATGCTAAACAGAACATTAGTTAACCATGTGGTAATTTTTAATGTGGGGAACAATTCCTGAGGAAAGATGTAGCTACAGGCTGACTGCTGAAAACAGAGTCTCGTAAAGGACAATTATTTATAACACAGTCTGTGACTGGATGCACAAATTACGGTGGTACCAGCAGCTTTTATGATATACTTCACATACAGTTTATTTGTATTTAGAACAGAGATGACTTACAATGGAAAAGGGTGGTACGGTACAAATGAAGGAGGTGCTAAACTCAAAATTACAGTCTCATTCCAATCTGACAGTCTGGGAAGCCAAAGATGCCAAACCAAGTGCAAGGAAAAGAATAAATATGTAAATATGTAAACACACCCATCAGGTCCTTATAACATTTAGGGGGTACTTGTCCTTTGTGACAAGCCCTTCACTCAAGGCAGTCTGAAAAGAGGACTTGCCTATGAGCAAAGTCAATTATATCTGTTCTCATGACATGCAGGGCCTGGAGATAAGCTACACGGTGGCTGGGCTACGAGGTGCCCTTGCTACCCTTCAAAACAAAGTCTGGGGTCCTCTGTGTTCAGGGAGAAATGACTTGGTTTATATTGAACATAGATTTTATAAGTAAAATACTAAAGGGTAAAACCAAAGCAAAGTGCCATTGGCTTCCATCCCTGACCCCTGCCAAGGTGGGGGAGTTATAATCAGTCATTTTATTTCATTTTGGCTTGCAGACCAGCAGTCTTCACCCAGCTGCTGAGTGAAGCTGCTGTATTTACACGCATCCTTCCTCTGAACTTCGTCCAGAAAAACACCCTTTGTTAAAAACATTGAGTAAACATTCTGTTTCAAAACGTAGTTGAATTTTTGCAAGAATAAGATATGAAAATGATAGGGAGAGAAGCCTGTTTTGGGCCGGCCAAGAGCAGAATATTTTTCTCCCAGAAAACCAGAAAGTAAAATTTAATTTTCTTAGCATTTTGGCTTTTTAATGTGAGTGTAAGTGGTGTCAGGCCAACCTCATATTCATCTGCTCTTCTAAGCTTGATCCTATCAAACTGCATATTTGGGGAGAGGTTGTTCTGCTTCCCTTGAAGTCTTACTTCCTAACTAGCTATAGATTTACTTAAGGAAGTTGGAGCTTTTGGTTGATAAGATGAAAATTTTCAGAAAGTTGAATAACAGATCTTTTCTTCTGACAGCAATGATTTTGATTTCTGCCTAACAGAAGAGAGTACCTATGCCAGGGCACTGGGGTGGCTTTCCTGCTCTATCTGCTCACAGGCAGCCCAAAGATAAAAGTTGAAAGTATGTCCAGGCACTCATGCTGTGCGCTCCGAGTCTAAAATAAATTTAAAGCAGTTTTGAGCCTCTGGGCAAGGCAGATATGCAGAGCGTGGATGCTGAGGTCTCTTCAGACAACGAGCTGTGTGAGCATCACCATGTCAGGCAGCATCTCAGGCAGCCCCTATGGGAAACTCCGGTGTCTGGAGATCTATAGATTAGCAGTACATTCAAATTAATCTTGTATCTGGTCTCACAGATTAAATGGATACACTTGAAGGATTTCGTTTTGAATGAGTCTTACAGGATTTGGGCTTAGATGAGAGCAGAATTTTTACTTTCCTCCCAGACGCATCCTGTGCATCTGAGTCCACAGCGCGCAGCTCGGTCTGAGGGCGACCGTGCAATCCCATCAGTCCCCCTCTTCCTGAGGGCTATTGTTTCTATGTTAATCCAGTCAAATATAAATCCTCAACTATCAGGAAAACTAATTTTGTTCCTTTATCTTTCTTTTCATTATTAATGATAAAGATATAATCATCATACAAAGGCAACACGTTTGGGGAAAGAAAAAACTATGGTGGGCTACTTGGCTCCAGATATTTCCTAGGTCATTAATTTTCTTCTTTACACCTGATTCTTTTTTTTTTTTTAATCTTTGCTGGACTGTTTTTTCATGTTAATAGCACCTAAAAGCCTGTGATTTCTTCACAGCATGTAACCATAAATTCCAGTACAAAGTCCTGAGACCAATGTTTAATATAGAGAACATTATCCTTCTGATACTTTTCTATTTGGTAGCTTATCTGTAACAAAATGTACAGATTACCTAAAACACATGAAGAGCAATGCACTTCAAATTGCAGATTTGAGGGGTTTCCAACGTTATTTGAGATTAAGATGATTTTGTCAAAACCTATTATGCCTTAAGAAATATTTGAAGTGAGTTTCAAGATTAAATCTCCAGAGGCCTTCAATATGAAAAAATTGGGAAAGGCAGAGATCTATCTTTGTTTGTTCTGAATTTATAGTGCTTTAATTCAACACATCTCTAATGCTAACCACCAGGACCATGCCCTAATTTCATCTTCTGACACAGTAGCCGGGTTCAGGTTTTAACTTCAATGCTGTACTCCTCATATGCCAGAGTCTATACCCACATAGTGCTGCTCTCATTTACAAATTTCTAATGCTTGTGGTTGGGACAGTAATGTTTAAGAATCAAGCAAGCATAGGAGGAGAGATACTTTTATCAGCACAGGACAAAAAGAGTAGCAGGATCACTGCCCTGAAAAGTTTGCCATACCAACTGCTAAATGCAAGGCAGAGTACAAGCAGAACTGGTTTTCATGGGTCTAGGAAATTAGAATTATTTTTCCTGGATTCTGTTGTTCTATGAATTTAGAACCTGTTTTTTGAGAAACAAAAGATGATACTACACTTCTCTGTGGATTATTTTTTAATTGATTGTCTTGCCAAAACACAATATGTGCAAAAAGTAATGACCTAGACCCATGTCATTATCCTGTCAGGGAGATAGAGTAACAGGCTGCCAGTAAACAGGCTGTACAAAATAGAGAAGATAGAGATATCTTTTGCCAAAATCTCAATTCAGTGCTCTAAAATGACAGCTTGTGATAAAGTACTCTCTATTGATTTAAAATAAAAGGCTAATAAAATGGAAATCTTAAAGTTGTATCCCTTAAAAATGAAATCCATAAATCACTAATTTGACATATGTTTTAATAATAATGTTAAATATACATGCATAAATACAGTTTCTCACTTTCTGTATGCAACAGTCAAGATACTGTTCAAGTGACAACATCTTATGGAATATACATTGTATATTATTTAGGAAAGATAAAAGACTTTTCTGATGTTGCTCAAACAAACAAAACCAGACAAACCCACTTTGCATTGCTATTTGTAAATCTGGGATACACAGTTGACATCCTGGAGCTTACAGCTTTCCAGAAGAGACTTTTATGTTTGAAAGCCACGCTTAAAGCAAAATTTGATGACAAGGAGTTCAAGCTTTCTGAAATAAACCTGCTGGATTTTAAGCACTTGATATGTCCCTCACCAGAATAAAACAATAGAGCAAAGAACTTTCAAACCAACTTTTAATATAAGGAAGTCACGCAATACAAGTGGTCACTATTACCAATGTCACATGCAGCTTCTGTGCTACTCTGAGGTTGGATGGGCTTTACAGACATTTGTGCTCTGTCACAGGAATCATAATGGGCAATAATTTAGGGTTCATAGGAAGAAGGAAATCTGACCTACATAATACATTCATCCATTGCTGGCACAATTAGTATAGCTGACTGTAAATACTTTTCTCATACTTCAAAGCCTTTCCAAATTTCAAAATTTTTCCTGTTTCACACTAGAGAAAACTTGTTGAATACCTTTTTCAAAGGAGAAATTAATTTCCTAGGCTTTTTCATAAACCTTGTTACCAGGGGATTCACATGAGATGGGGTAGAAGACAACTGAATATTGTGTAAGGATCAAAATCCTCTAAAAAACCTAAATGTATATATTCTAGACTATTTGCTACCTGAAAGCAGCTTCCAGTGGCTGTGTGTGATAAAGAGAATGTGTTCCCTCCAGAGCACCTCAGAAGAGGTTCAATTAGAACTGGTCTGGAAGAATGAGAATACCTCAGAACAGAGGTGTTATCTTCCAGCACAAAGCTCTGGTATTTTAGCTTTTAGCAAACCTGAAGACCAAAAGAGACTTCTCTGTGCTAGCATAACTCACTTCTATTGGTGGAAACAATTCACATAATTCAAGGGAACTGAAACACAGAAAAGTACACCTGGACCAAATCCTTCTGCTGAAATAAAAACCTCCTGCAGCTCTTCAAACAGTAGTTCTTAAGTACCAAAACCTGTTGTATCATGCATGATTTTTGGTGCAATCTTTCCATGCTGCATAAACCTTATATTTTCACAGTTCTTTCCCTGATGAGGTTAGTAAATAATTTATGCGAAATAAATGAGGAAACAGAAAGGTCAATCAGGGTACACAAGCTACAGGAGGGGGTTGCTGGTTTTGTTTTGTTTTCTTCCTCCAGACTACTGTTTAAATCTCTAGATATCAAGAATGCTTAAGAGAGATAGATAACAGACAACAATTGAGCTGAAGTTAGATGCCCTTAAGATTTCAGAACTTCTGTATTTTAAACAAATTACTTTCAAGACAAACCCTGTCCAAATAAATAGAAGTTTAGAGTTAAAAAAATCTTTTAACACATGTCATCAGATGTCTTCAAATATTCCACGTAAAAACAAAAAAAGGACTTAAAATTCAGCTGTAGATAATGGAAGTGATTTTCTTTTTAAAAGAAGAAATTACAACAAGGACAGAGAAAGCTAGGCCAAAACATCCAAAACTTAGTAAATTCAGCTAATTTTTATCTAAACAGCAATATTTGTAAAAATATGACAGTCACAGCTGAAAGAAATGATGAATTGTATGAAGCATGTAAATGCTCTGTAGTATGCTTTGCATCTTTGATTATTTACCTTTTATTTGTGGAACCTAACAGTGAGACTTCTGCTTGGAAAACAAATCTTTTTAAAGTCTCAAAATTATAATTTTTCAGGACACCGCCAGGATGGTTCCATTTTGCATCAACCAGAATTTCAAAATTTAAGTAGTAACATGTATGACTCTTTAAGCTGATAGGCATCTCATAGCATATTTTGGCTACAAAAGCTAGGAGTACAAAGTACTTCTCTCTTTGCATAAGTGAAGCCTGATTGAGTAGGTAAGCAGTAAAATATCTTCTTTATGAGGTAAAAAGTGGACATTAATGCCTGGAAAACTCAGCTGATATGTTTTCTTATGATTTCCACTGTTCCCACTCTTCAACGTAAAATAGAAAATGAAGATGATTCTAAGTGGGGAGATAATTCTTTAAAGCCACAGCTTTCATTCTCAATTTGCTGTAAATATTTCTTTAAATCAATGCATGTTAGTAATAGTAGAAAAACCATATGACTATAGGTGATATATGTGCCCATTAAGCGTTGCTTAAGTGTATGTATTTTAAAATACTATGGGAAGTTTTTGATGTATTTAGGAGGGCAGTTGTGTAGCTAAGACTTAGGGCTGGAGCTTGGGAGATGGGAAAATGAACAAAGCCTGCCTCAGCCACTGCCTCTCCTTGCTTATGCTTCCAGCAACGAAGTGGAAACATCTCTTCCCACCTTCTCTGTTTATCTCTTAAACTCTTTGGGACAGGTATTTTCACCATAGTATTATACCACAGTCCCCTCTGGGGGTGCTATGTATTGTTCTATTGCAAATAAACAATGCAATATTGAAAATCAGTCATAAAAAGTGAAGGTAATTTCTGCTTGTGCCTACTATGATTTCCTTTTAGCACAGGTGAGCCCTTGCAGATTTGTGGCTGCTGAGCAGAAGTCAAGACACCTCCACGTGGCACCACCTGACCAGAAAGGTCTGCAGCACCCTAGAAAGGGAGCTGCTGAACAACAGAGGCCAGTCAGAAGAGAAAAATGAGGAAAATTAGCATTTGTGCTCCCTGCCACCTGTATTTGTTGGAAGCCAAAAGTGATTTCCACAAGACACACTTGAGTTGGCTAGGGAGGGATGGACCACCAGAGGAGGAGAGGAAAGGGGGCACCAGACACCACCCACTACCCAACTTTTCCTGCCTTTCCAGACCTATGATTTTGCTGTTTTTCCATTCTGCCCTGATCCAAGGCACATCCCACAGGAATGTGCCTAGCTATTGGTCCAACCCTAGAAGCAGTCATTGTCTTCTCCCAAATCTTGCAGGCTGCATGCATTTTCCTTTCTCTGAATATAAGGGTTCATCTTCCAGCAAGATTTCCCTTGACAAGTAAAGCATTGCTAAGCATGAAACACTTCTTTCCCTCTTCTGTCAGCCAGCACTGCAGGTTCTCAGCAGTCAGACACCTGAATCCTACAAAAGAAGATGTGCCAGAAGCATGTTCTCTTTCCCAAATACTGTTTTTAAGACATCTGAAACAATATAACTCTCATCACCAGAAGTGAGCTCGCAGCTGCTGAGAGCCTAGCCTGCCTTTTCCTCTAACTTTAGAATATAGGTCATATAGTAATTTTGAAATACCAAAAAGGTCTGCACAAACATTTCCTGCTCTAAACAGTTGTAACCTATATGGATCATATCAGCAGAAATTCAGTGGTGTGGGTTCCAAGAGCCAGACTGTGTCCAAATTAGACAGTCCATCAACCCGATCTTGGTGCTGCATCTGTTACTGACTGGACAAATCAGGAATCGGTGATGCCTGCTGATTTTACACCTGGGAAAGGAGGTATAGATAGATATGGATGTGGAATGATAAAGGAATGATATATAGATATATATAACGATGTGGCCCTTAACAAGAGGTTGTTTTTCCATCTCCGTCAGGACGAGCCCCTACAGAGACTTGCAGCACTTCCCTGAGCCAGCAGGTACAGATGTTTCTTCTGGGCTTGATAATGAGGTCTCATCTCTGTTTGCATCAACATGCCTTCTTCAGACACAGAGATAAAATTCCCAGTGATGTCATATCGATATTAGTGGGGACTGCAGTTGCCTTAGAAATACCCAGAGTAAAGCTATATCAGGGCTTGACTCTCACTAACTCCTTACCCACACATGCAGATGGTCGGGCAAGAGGGAGGAAGCAGCCCGGGCAGAACCGTATCATACAGCATATATTATCACCATCCCTACTAAAAAGGATTTCTGACCATTTCAGTGAAAAAAAGAGACGATCGCTTATACAAACAGTGTGATAAAACTACTTACGAGGTACTACACTCTGAACATGTCTCCTCTAACCTCTCCCATCAGAAAAGTTCAACTTGCTTAGAGGTTTAAGCTTGAAAGAATAAATTCTCCCCTAAAATCCAGGTCCTTTTATATAAAGTTTATCTACCCTTTTATAGAAAATGCAATTAAAATGCGTCTTCTAAATGAAGTGCTTCCCCTTGGTTTGTGTGTGCTTTACCTGCTTCATGTTTGCAGGGAAGGTAACATTCCCAATATCCTGAAAGCTACCACAGGTACATAGACTCATTAGTGTGTCAGAGAAACACCTTTACCTCTTTGTCTCACCTCCGTAGGTAATAATTTTGACCCTCATAACATATCACATCAAATTGCATCATGTTTATATTCAGAGGGTCAGCAATATTAGGCACACAAATATTCCAGTGCCCGTTATTGTTGGCTTGTTTGTTTTCCTAAAAGAAACAAATGGGGAAAAAAGTTATTTGTAGTGGGAACAACACTTGGAGTAACACAATTGCTCGGCATATGTTCCTGTATGTAAAATGTTGGGGACTTTTATGCATGAGTTACTAACTTAAAAATCTTCAAAACCACGCCCAAATTAACTTTTACAGTTTAGCTCTTGATATGAAGGACCAACACAAAGCCCAACTGCGAGATCAGTAACCACTAGGGTGTCATTAGTGTCTTGAAATGACCGAAAAGAATTGATGATTTTGCGAGTATCATGCAAAAAGGAAGAATCCTGTTTGAATTACGCACATAACAGATGTTTGCTAGGATCCACCATGCAGCCTGCATACACAGTTATGCTAATTTGGCACTGTTTCCCTTCAAGTTAGCTCTGAGTCATTAGAGCACGCAGCTAGTAGGTCCTTCTGTCTAACTAATAATTGCCTATTATTGATATTAATTAACATTTTTTGCACCTTCCCTCGGTTTTGACCCAGTATCCGTTGGTAGTCTAATCACAGTGGCCTATTAAAAGTCAAAATCGGAGGCCTATAGCAGTCACGAGCCATTTATCAAAAAGCAAACAAGGCCAATTAAACAGGCAGCCAGACAGTTGTCTTGATTTGCCGCTGACTGTTTCTTGATCACCATTATAAATTGCTAATCGGGCAGAAAGTGCTAAGCAGTGCATCTGCAGGGGGTGGTTATTGCTCATTCCCTGCCTGGTGACAGGTGAGGGAGGCTAGTGATGGTCTTATTGATGTGAACTGCCCATCAGTTGGTAGTTATTGTTAAAGTTCATGATGCTACAGCTGATCCTTTCCTGCTGAGAGTCAATCAAATTAATTAGTGCTAGAAATTCTTCTGTATTATTCTAACACAGAAATAGAGAAGGAACATATTGTAATTTGATTCTAGAGGCACTGGGAAAAAAAAAAATCTCCACGTATTACAGAGTGGGGGGATAAAAAAAAAGAAAAGAAAAAATCAAATATTGCTTCTTCCATTATTTTATAATAAGGGCTGCGGCTAAAGGTTTTTATAGCCACAGATCAAGAGATCATAATAGAAGCATATTGACAGAATTTTTTTCTGCAATACTCCAAGGAACTGGCTGTAGCAGGAAAATATATCAAAACCTTATCATCAGAGCTGAGATCTTCTGTGAAAAATCAATAAAGAGTTATACATGGTTTGAGTTTAAACAGTTCTCTGTAGTCATTTAAACATAGTGCATCTGTGCAGCTTTTTACCTCTGGAGACTGGTGTAGCCTAGCAACTGCAAGGCTTAAACCGATTAACTACAAATGAAGTACTGTACGCCTATCAAAGCAATTGCTCATGGTTGCCTTTGTTGCAGGGGCTGAGCTAATTGAACATGATACAGTATGAAGATAATTAACACCCATGAGTTTGTTAATTGCCTGTTAGCATTACAACACAGTCTCTGCGTTTCTTTTTAACTTGTTCTTCTGCAGCCTCTTCCTCCCTTAAAAGGGTGCAGGACTCATTTAGTTGGTGATGATATCTTATAGTTTATTAACCCTTTTCAAAGGAAAAAAATAACCCACATATAGTAATGAAGCAAGTGTATGCTCTCGTCAAACACAAACTCCCACTTTGTCCAAGCAATTTATAGGGAGAAGAAATTTGGTTTACATAGACTGTACAAAATATGTTTATTTTCAGGGTTAATTTATTTCAAGCAATTTAGCCATTATAAATGCTTTAAAATATCTTTTGTGGGCTGCTTTTATGACTCAGCTGCTCTCCTTTCTAAACTGAACGATAAATGTCTTTTAGGGTTGGAATATTAATTGAAGGCAGCATCTGGTCAGCAGCTGACCTCCCATACTTGTCTTTGTTGACTGCCCAGTTAAAACTAACAGCTTATTTGCTTTATTTACTCTTTCTGTTCCAGGGGTGGAGGACTAAACTCAATTTTATTTATGCCAAAAGGTAGTGCAAACTAATATAAAATAAAACTGATTTTCCACAATCTATTAATCTGAAATAGATTTAATCTGAACAAATTCCTTTTAAATTGGTTATTGTGCTTGGGAAAGTACTTCTTTTATTACACTATCTTCTGAATTTGTGAAGAGTGCATATGGAAGCTCATAAAGACAATGTAATGCATGCAATATAATTATATAGGACATTTCCTTAAAAGAAGGCAGTGCTTAAAGTGAAACAAAATACAAGAAAAATAGACAAAAATAGCAGCATTTGGTTGCCATCGGCAAGTCGCCAATGTTTAAGCTCTACTTTTCCAACACTGAATGTAAATGCCTTGGTTGTGTCACAGTTGTTTAGAGTAGATCTTCTTAAATGATCTTGGGTTTCTGAGCTGTTACTGTCATAGTTAATACTTGCAGAGAAGCTGTTCCCCTGAGGAACACTACTAGTGCCCAATTACAAGTTCCATCATCAATCATAAGTATTATTTATTCAGCAAAATGAATTGCTAATTAATAACTGATGAGCATTATGGCCTTGAAGTCTGTAACACTATTAATTACCTTGGCAATTGGGATTCTGCTGGTGAAGGACTACCAAGCACATTTTCTCAACAATTAGTACGGTGAGATTACAACGTGCATACCTGCTATGATAACAAGGGGGTGATGATCTCTAAGGCTTTTAGAGGGCCATGTAGTTTCAGTGAAGAATAAACAAGATTACAGCCCTACAGCGCCAGACTGTACTCTTAAAATTGTCCAGTGACGAAGAGAAAACTATTCTGTACAGTCTGTTGAATGGAATATTTGGCATCACATTCTAAAACAAGTGTTCCTGCCTAGAAGCAATGTGGTAGCAGCATGCTCAGGGCAACGGTGCTGCCCGGTGCTTGGTACCCCACGGCTGTTTGGCTGGTGCAGCACGCTGTGATTAGTACACTGACCTGTGACTTTACACCTCTAGCAACTGCTACCTACACGGTCGCATAGTGGTTCCACATTAACATCACTGTAAAAGCGAATATTTAATGAGAAAAGAAGAACATGATATAAAAGAAGAGCAGCTTTTTCGGTGAATTCAGCATTCACAATGCTGATGCTTATGTTGCTCTACAAGTTGATGATTTACTTCCAGTCCTCCTCCCAGCCATCTTCTGCTTTCTTTTCTACTCCTACTCTTCTACTCCAAAATGCCACCTTGCATTTTCAGTGTAAATTCCTTGGGGCAGAGACTGGATTTATACTTGTCTGTAAAGCATCCAGAGTATCCATGGAGCTATACAAATAACTTGAATATTGCCAATAAACTGCAAGACTAAGATCAGCTCCTGACGCAATGCCAAGATTTGTTTTCTGATTGTCAATAAAAAAGTTAAGTTGTTGCAAGAGCTCAGCTAAACTCCTAGACTAGTTAATAGCTGGCACAGTGATAAAGACCAAAATTATTATTGTGGAACAGCAGAGGACTCTAATGTGGTATATGCACTATAAAAACACAATTTCCAGTTGCAATACAAAAGCAAAGCCCTATATGAAAGCCATCATATTTGCATCTGTTTTCTTTAAAGTGCTGAAACAGGCTAGAGGATGTTGGAAACATGCTAAGTCTATCTTTTCTATACCACTTTGATAGTAGGCTGGTGGCCGGTCCCTATTGTCATTTTAACTCTTCACCCCAAGGCTAAATTTTGCCTTCAAACAATAAAACCCACAGCAGTTTTTGTACCATGCAGCAAGGAGCAACATCCCATCAAGAGGAGGATATTTGCTGCGGTTATCCAGCATGAAGATGATAATATGCACTCATAATGGTGAGGTAAGCAAGCTTTGTTGGAAACCTCAATGTACTGGATGACTTTCAAATAGCAAAGAACAAGCCCACTAACTCGGTCTTGTTCAACACTGCAACTATCTTTATGGGAAACTTTCCACAGTTTGAGGCTAGAGAATACGTTTCTGACTTGTGTATATGAAGTAAAAAAGAATAAATATGCCCTTTCCTGATAAATTACACAGTGACAGCCGTGATCTCCATGATCTTTGTAAAGAGAAATCTCCTTGTCTCCCATGGCTTACACATGGACAATTTTATTTGGAGATGGGAGACTTCTTTACCTTTTCTTCCTAAGCCCAACGGTTTCTACTGAACACCAAATCACTTTTTGTCTCTGTATTGGCTAGCTGTAAAAATCAAACAAAACATTTGGCCTAATGATTCTCTTTAAATATATATATATGAAAAGTAGAATATTGAGAAAAAGTTTCTTGCTCATGAAAACTGCCTTCATAGAAAATACAACACATTACACTTAAAAGGAAAACTGACAGCAATTACAGTTATCCTACTAATTGCAAAGTCTGCTAGGATCTGTTTTTCTTACATTGTGTTTTCTGAGGTAGAGGGAGAAGAGTGTCCTGGGCTCCAGAACAAGACCACCACCTCACAGACCACCACCATTCCCAACTCAACAATTTGGGAATCAACAAATTTGGAAAGGCTTCACTAGAGGAACTCTTTGATCGTTGTATGATCACTTTCTCTTATGCTTCAATGTGAAACAACACAGATAAAGAAGAGACAACTTCACTGATAGGAGGTATGAACACAGCCTGTGCCAGGTTTTGTCCCCTCTACCCAGAGCAGTCCTCCACTGCTTTTTTGGCAGGCCGTATACTGTCTGACATCCTGACATATCCTCACATCATGACAGCATGCCATAAAAACAAAAGCCTGGAAGCAAAACAGCTTTAACAATATTTGGCCATCTGGCTTCATTTGTTTTAACTCGGGATCTGGAGAGAGTGAGAGGCCTTGGCTGTGATCTCCTGGGATCTGGCCCAAACCTGAGGCCACTGCTGGGAAGTTTCTCCAGCCAGGTCCCTCTCCCAGCTTGACGCAAAACGTCTCTGTGCCTACAGGTCCTGAGGACTCCTGAATGGGCCAGGTCTGTTTTTGTAGTATTAGTGTTCCTATCTCATATAGGAACTTAAAAATATGAGTGTGTGTATACATATATACATATGTGTATATATATGTATATATACATACGCACACCCAGTACTGGCGTACTGCATCCAGCTCTGGAGTCCTCAGCATAGGACGGACATGGACCTGTTGGAGACAGCCCAGAGGAGGGCCATGAAGATTATCAGAGGGCTGAAGCACCTCTCCTATGAAGGCAGGCTGAGAGAGCTGGCGTTCTTCAGCCTGGAGAAGGCTCTAGGGAGACCTTACTGCAGCCTTCCAGTACGTAAAGGGGAGCCTACAGGAAAGATGGGGAGGGACTCTATGTCAGGGAGTGTAGTGATAGTATGAAAGGTAATGGTTTTAATCTGAAAGAGGGTAGATTTAGATTAGGTATTGAAAATAAATTCTTTACTCTGAGAGTGGTGAGACACTGGAACAGGTTGCCCAGAGAAGTTGTGGATGCCCCATCACTGGAAGTGTTCAAGCTTGGATTGGGTGGGGCTTTGAGCAGCCTGGTCTAGAGGGAGGTGTCCCTGCCCATGGCAGGGGGGGTGGAACTAGATAATTTCCAATGTCCCTTACAACTCTAACCATTCTCTAATTCTATGATATTTTTATGTGTGTGTTTTGGAGTGTGCCACCAACTCCTGAGCAGCAGCTACTGATGGAGCAGGGGATGAGCAGGAGCATCAGAGCACACATCAAACAGTAACCATGTTGCTGCATTTGCTGCAGGGAAGCACACGGGGTCATTTACTGTTGGGGGGCAAGTGCGTGACTTGGGTCAGGGGTGGGCTGGAGAGACTGGCTCTGGGAAATCTGTGAGGTGGATGCTGCACCAGAGCATACCCCACATGAAACATCACAGGCAGAGCCTCAGCCTTGAACAACAAAACAAACCAACCCGTACCAGTTAGTTGGAGGACCAAGGCTCAGTGCACAGACCACAAAGACCAGATATGCACTTTCACTCCTAAAATAGGGTATGTGCCTTTGCTAGAAGACAGCCCTGAAATGCACTAGGGGAACTACCACAGAGTTGGCTCAGGCAAATCTGTCCTGAAGCCAAATCACTCTAAAGCATCATTATGTTTTCAGAAAACTATGTTTGAGCAGTGCCAACAGGAACCCTGGAACCCATAAACTCACTCAAGATACAAAAAGCTGTGATACGTTTTAGCCAACAACAAAAAATTGTTTTCTTTACTCATTACTAAATATTGTAGGAATCTGAAAGTTCATAACGCTAGAAAATGCTGTACAATAGTCTGGGATAATATTACTTGAAAAGATGAAGTAGTTTTGCTCTATCTCCAGTTATATTTCCTTTGGATAAAGGGAAGGAATCATTCAAGATGTGGGCTACATTATTTGCAATGCTTAGTCCTGGAAATATCCATGTCTGGAGAAAAAAGCCTGTGTTTAATTTTGCGTTTCATTTTGAAAAACTTCTGTAGACAGCTCAAACCGGTGGAAGATGTAAAGTTCATAGTCAGAATTGCAGAATAAAGGATCCCATTTCACAAATAATACCTATTACAAATTTAAAACTGATAGAGCTTATATTTTGTTTCTTTCAATTCCTGGCCAGTGCAGCAAGTAAACTAATCATGAGGTGTTCAGATTAATACCTATTCCGTATTTCATAAAACATAAGGTAGCAGATTTTCTATTCCGTATTGAAGTCAAAATAAAAAAGACAAACAGCAAAATGGCTTCTCAGTAAAATCACTCATTTGTTCAATTTCATCAGGCTGGTATTTGGTCCTCCAGAGACGTGCTCATCTCTAGAGAGTTCTTTTAAGAAGTTACCAAGGAACTTAATGGAAGACTGAAGCCAATGGCACACTCCAGGGAAAAGAAACTGGAAAATTGTGTTCTAAAAAGCAGCACAAGCTGTTTGAGACATGCGTTGCAGAAGCCTTCACCTTGCCTGTATGACTAGCAAACACATCTCACTGTGAATTTTCATTCCTTTCTTCAATCTACTTTCTTCTTGCCAAATTCCTCTTCTTTTTAAGCTATGTGCAACGATTTGTTTATCTGGACTCAACAATGTGTCTACTTATCACTGTTTATGATAAAGATCCGGTTTTAAAATAATTTGTATTAGATTATAGGCAGTAGGGCAGTTTACAGTACTAGTCTAATGTATGAGTTCAAAATTATAATTCTTGTCAAGAAGGAACATAAAGTCAAATAGACTTAACAAAAGTGAATTTCCCATTTCCACTTATGGGTTTTGTAACTCAGGATTTGGTATGAGATCATTTTGATGAATTAAGCAAATAAAAAAAAGCTTTCAGGGAACAGATACTACATCTTCCATTGTGAGCAGCAGCAAACCTAGGTCAGAATACACCTTTCTGGAAAGAGAATGAGATGCAAACAGCCTACAGCTTGTTGAGCCCTGTACTGAACTGCTGAAGAGAAAAATTAGAAAAACATAAAGGAGATAAGATGGAGTGCTGACTATCCAAAAAATGAATAAAACTTATTTTGTAGACCAACAGCATGTAATGGAGACAATAATGGAGAAAGTGACAAAAGAATCCAGAACTCTAAGAATTAATTGTACAAAACAGTTACTAAAATATAAGTTCTTTTCTAGGAAGAAGCAGGGTAAAGGAGGGTGGGGAAAATATTTCATAGAGGACTACACAGTCCTGAAGGGAATAGAAATGAGATTTTACAAGGCTGTTTGAGCTTATGTCAAACACAAGAACAAAGGAGTATAAACTAAAACTAAGGGAAGGGTCAGACCCTCAAGGAATTTAAGCAGAATTTCTTTAGGTAGGGAAAAGTGAATATATAGAATAAAAGGCAAAGGGCAACAATAGTGGAAAAAAATACCTCAAAACTATTTCAAATGGTTATAAAACAGAAGCAGAGCTCTAAAACCAGTACGAAGGATTATGGAGCAAAATTGCTAACAGAGGAAAGAGAGGTAAATGGTGGGACTTGTTTTCTTCAAGGCTTATTTTCTACTTTTCTCCCTCACAAATGCAAGTAGAGTGCTGCAGAAGCCCCACATAACACAGAAATATGCCATCGCATCACCAGCAGGACTTCTGGCCATCTAGATCCTGGTGACTCTGAGTTTTTACTCAAGTACTTGCTTATCCCACCTCAAACCCCTATCAAGATGCCAGCTATCATCAAAACCACCTAAAATCCATAGATGCCTTCCATTTTTCAACACTGATTTGTGAAATGTCCCTAAAAAGTCTGTTTCCAGTCAGGTCCTGACAATCTTGACAGGCTGAAAAGCCCACAGTCTGTCTCTCCCTATTGCTCACAGGGATCCACAAACAAGTTTTTCTTCTGTTTACATCACCGTGGGCTTGCAGCAGACCCAGAAGATGCAAGTCATGCATGAAACACAAAGGGAGGAGACAGTAGCATTCATTCTCAAGGAAGACACCAAAGCAGGGAATGAAACTCAGTTTTCACTGCTCCCAGTGGGTGGCTGGCCCGTGGGCTGTTTGGGTTTATTCTTGCCACTCTCTGGCCCAAGAAATTTAACTTCTTGTCTACACACTTGAAGGTTTTCTACCAGGGAATGCAAAGTTCCTACACTCAAAATGCTCCTTCAGCTCAGAGCTCTCCTGGAGAACAAGATGCCACCCTGAACCCCTCCCCCAGGAAGCTTTTTTGGGGGACAGGTTAAGCACAGCAGACACTGAGCTGTCACAGAAAGGGAGGGACACAGTCACCTTGCTCAGGGACACCTAGGGAAGAGGCTTTCCTGCTTCCTTCTGCCTGGCTCGAGAACAACCATGGCTGTTTCCTGGAAAGCTTTTCTGTGTCCAGAGCAAAAGATGAGCATACCCAGGGCACCATGCCTGTGAGCTGGAGAGGCTGGGGAGCAAGTCAGCCCCACTGGCACAGGCTTGCTCAGCTGAGCTGTGGAGACACCTCGATGGGTACCACCACCACCACAGCACAGCACGCCCCACATCCTGCACAGGGCTCCTACAGCCTGCCCAGGGCTGGTTGTAGTGATGCACTAACATTTAGGTGCAAGATACATCACTGTCCTGGTCCTCACTCCTAATGGGGATCAAGACCTTCAGACCGAAATCTCCCTTAGATATTTCTCACTCTCACTAATTTCAACTGGGCTGAGTGGTCAAAGCCCCTTTGATGCTCTAGGTTTAAGCAAATTATGCCTGTAAATGACACACATGAAACAGTAAAACCACCGACAAAGGTATACTTCAGTCTCCTGCTCCTGGAGCTTCCTCGGCTGCATGCCTGAAAACATTTTGCCCAGGCTAAACAAAATACAGGCAGCATTTTGCACAGCTCCCCATGGACAATCACTCAGCAGCCTAATATATTTCAGTAATGATTTTTTCCTAAGGTTCAGCTTAAATTTTCTCTTGCTTAATTTCACCCCATCACTCTTAGTTATACCTTTCTGTACCATCCTAACTATTCTCTCTCTCCTTTTTTTTTTTGGAGTTCAGGCTCCCTTCAAACTTATCTGTGTTTCCCATCAATCATCTTCGAGAGAAGTCATAGATATGGCACTTAGCTTTTTTTTAAATCTTTCCTCATCATTTGGTCCCTTCTGCCCTGATTGCTTTGTTGCTCCTCTCACCTTTTCAACAGTTTGTCAATATTTTCGTAATGATGCTTTTTCCAGGATTTCATGCAATATTGCAGGTGTGGCTTTAGGCTGAAACCTACCAAGGCTGTTGCCACTCCAATGTAACATCTTTACACATAAAAGCCCAAACCGCATCGATCACTGCCTCGCATTCCCAATTTGCTAAAGACACAGAGCACCTGCGATAAATACCGTGGGTTGTAGGACCCAGTTTTCAGGAGGCCCCAGCTTCAAATGTGACACCAGCTTGAAAAAAAAGCCAGCACCAAGCTGTTTCCAAGTCTGGTCCTTGTCTCCAAGCCTGCTAAGAATGTGGTCCCAAATGAAAGCAGTAAGTGCTGAGGAAAAACAAATAAATTGGTTTTTGAGCCTTTTCAGAAAATTGCTTGGAGCATGACCCCAGCTGAATTCAGTTGTGTGGTCCTGAGCAACCCGGTGCAGCCCCAAAGACCCTTCAGCTGCCGCATACAAAGTGGTGACATTTTCACATAGGGAACCTGGTGCAAAAACAAGGTAAGGACCACTTGAAAAACTTCAGGGGTTGCTGTGGATTTTGTTTTTCGCTAGGGAGGCTGGAGCTGGAGTACAGAAAGGGCAAACCTGTCATCTGTTAAACAAAAGGCCTAGGGAAAGCCAAGCCAAGCTTCTGAATCACAGTGATGCCAGAAGGCCCGCTGCTCCACAGGGCTCTGCCAGACCTCTGCGAGCTCACCCACAGCCCTCGCACACCTACAAGCACAGGAAGGCTGCCAATCCTATTCTTTTTCACAGAGACAAAGAACTGTATTCCCACCAATACAACTTTAATAAAATTACCCCATTTTATGCTCTGGGACACAATAGGTTATATTTTCAGTGAATTCTGACAAGTCTCTCTTAGTATTGATAACTGCTTTCAGGAATTCATTCTCTGGCTCTCTTTTCTCCACATGCAGCTTAAAAAAATAACGTTTACCGTGTGAACACATAATATACAAGGTGTCTCCTGGGAGGTAGTGCTCATATAATTCAACTAAAGAGAAGTGAAAAGATAAACTTTAGTGCTTACCACAATTCAGGCAGTAAAGTGCTAGCCCTCTGCTCACCAGGTATTCATGTGAGACATATGACAGTCACTTCGTGAAGAGATACTACATTCAGTAATTGTTCAGAGGAAGAAGAAAAAAAAAAGAGAAAAAAAAGCATTTAAGCTTCTCACCCTTAAATTAGCCCAACCTGAGTAGTTGCATCTGAAATGAGTTAGCAAGTAATCCTGACTCCTCCCTGCAAAAGGAAAAACAGCAAGCAAGCCCCCAGCCACAGTTCTTTCATGTAGCTTTCAGAGCTACATAAAATCATTTGTTTCTTCATATTTTGGTCCTTTCCCAAAGACTTATCCCTCAGAGCCTGATCATTTTAATGAAAATCTCTCCAGTTGTGTTTGCTATTCATGTCAGTAATACCTAAGTACCTAAGTGATCAAAATCAGGTCTGTGGACTTGCCTTACTTTATACTGACTTGAAAGAAGAGGCAGTGGATATTAGCACCAACTTAGTGGAAGACATTATGAAGAAAAATTTCTTTTCACACCTTTACTTAATTTAGTTTGTTTAAGTTTTACCCACATGCAAAGCCCAGGTAAGACAGAGTGTGGGTGTATAGAGACAGTTATGGAGAGTGAATTTTCATGCCTTCACTAGTTACTGCTCATTAGCTGAGCAGCATTACTTCTAACTGCTCTTAACCTATAGTAATTACAAAATTGAGCATATGAGCTTAAAACATTCATTTCAGTTTACACAAGGGACAATGCCAGGCCACATAAATTCCTGAGACACAAGGTACTAAAACCAAAAAGGACACTCTGAGTATCCCTTCCTGCAGCCTGCCTGTCATTTGCATTTGTTTGTGCAAATCCCAAGGCAGTTACAAATTTCAGAGAATAGCTATTCTCCTGAAAAAATATTATGGAAAAAAGTAACCTGCAGTGAAGTATGATCGGGGCTGGTGTAGAGGTGGGACAGAAAAACTGATCTCAACTAGCCAGGAATAATGAAATAATCTGTTGATATCTCTTTGGGTTAAACCTAGATATTGCATGTAAATTGGTTTGGGTTACAACATGGAAAAGTAAAACCATTTACTTCATAAGCCAAATTTCTACAAGATGGTTGCCATACCAGTTCAAAATAATGGTTCATCTAATGCAGCAGAGGCGGGGGTTCCTACCAAAGCCTCAGGTTTTTTAAAGGAAGTGCAAGAAGCCCATGAGAGGTGAACAGAATAAATGCACATAGGGGACACCCTTTCCTGGGGCCTCTTGATCATTTGTTTGCTTAGACCCTGAATCCTAAGAGCTTAGTTCCCCTAAAGGCTTGTACACTTCATCTAAAGTAACTCAGAAGAGACTATGTAAAAGTCTAATTCTTTTTCAAGATTCACGAGCTACTTGGCTTGCACTGTACCTCATTGCAATAAGCCTTTTAAGATGAGTTCAAATACCTCTTTTTTTTAGGCTGAAATGTGCATTTTATCCATTTAATTGATTGTCCTTTTATTCAGGTGTCATGATAAGAGGCAAAGTGGTTCTGGATTTACCTTCTCAATAGCAACTGTTACCAGCTGTACCTCTGTCATGTCCCTTCTTGTTTATCTTCATCTAAATTAAATAGTCCCAATCTTTTCACTCTCTCTTCATTCAGAAGTCTTTTCACATCTCCACAAATTTCCATCATCCCAGTACAAGCTCTGTTATTCCTGCTATTTCCTTTTTGAGTCAGAGTAATGAGAACTGAACACAAAGAAAGGGTTTATAATATTGTCATTCTAATATTGTCACTGCTACTGCACTCTCCAGACCAATACCTTTCATTTAATTTTTAACCACTGGAAGGCAGGGAGGGGAGCCCTTCACTGGGCTGTCCAGGATGATGCCCACGTCTCTTTCACAAGTGGTTATGGTGAATTGGGGATCAGTAATGTGATCCAGATCTTCCCTCGTAATCTCTGCCATCTCTGCTGACACTGAGTGCCCCGGAGCCTCTGTTTATTCATTCTGTCAGAAAAAAGAAGCTGATTGCATTTACTACTCTCCTACGGCCAAGCCCCAAGGATTTTAGTCCTTATATTAAATCAAACTTGTCCTGAAGGCAGTGGGAGTTTGCCAGAGCACAAAGACTGAGTCAAACTCGGTCCTTCAAACTCGGAGCAGCTCAGACCTTGTTCATAACAAGCACTGCAGGGCCAGAAGGTCAGAGGAGTGGGAGAAGCTATAATTGCAGAACACTTATTGTCAAATCATCAGCGCAGTGTCTCCATACCTTGCAAAGCCTCCCTCCCCCGCCCCCACCTCACAAGCCCTTCACTTCTGTTTTGCTGGTTTTGAAAAGTGAGACTGTAGAAAGCTTTAGAAACAGCAAAAGCCCTCCCCCTGTGCCTTGGCTCCGCTGGCAAACAGCGCGGCTCCGGCCCCACACACCAACTCCGTTACGCAGCCTGGGGTGGCTTCGCAGGGGTCTCCTCTTTGCCCAAGCGCCCTTCACAAGTGCTGTATTCTGCTTCCCATTACCTAAATTAGTCACAGGTTTGCCAATCATTACAAGCAACCTACAGCTTATTGCACTTGAGAATACGAGCTACCCTTCGCGAGCATTTCTGGCTACAGCAACCTCTCTTGGTCAGGCTGGCAAGTGGCACACCTCTGGCCAGATGTGCTGAGGGGCAGCACAGTCTAGAGGCAGATAGTGAGTCATGTTGGCAGAATTTGGCCCCAGAAACATCCCCAGCAGCCCATCCTCTGTCACGGCAGCTCTGAGGACACAGGGCAGCAGAAGTCAGTAGCAACGACCACAGGAATGTCCTGCTGGGGTTTGGTACAATTAAAACTGCCTTCCCAGGCAGGAGCAAGCCCCCAGTGCAACATCTGCCATGAGTCATTTCATTCATTCACTCAACCTGCCTACAGACCTGCACTGGTACATACTGACCATCTTGAATTTGTGAGGAAACACATTTTGAATGATCCACCAAAAATTTGCTCAGTTCTCCTATGGACTGCTATATCAGCTGCTTCTTGTAACCTAAGAGAAGCAATAGGATTTTATTGACTGTTACACAAATATATTTGCATCTGTTTATATAGCAGACACTTGTATGCAGTTAGGCACTGAGCCACTTTGTCACTACCTGTTATTAAAATAAAATTTAATAATCTGTATCCATCGAGCGTAGCCACACCATTGACCAACAGGGACCATCTCTCAGTAATCACGCATTTCTAGCATAATGAATATGTTTGTAAAAAATTGTCATGGCTTAACCCCATCCAGCAGCTAAGCACCACGCAGCTGCTCGGTCACTCGCCCTCTGGTGAGATGTGGGAGAGAATCAGAAGAGTAAAATTGAGAAAACTCCTGGGTTGAGATAAAGACAGTTTAATAGGTAAAGCAAAAGCTGTGCATGCAAGCAGAGCAAAATTAGAAATTCATTCCCTGCTTCCCATGGGCAGGCAGGTGTTCAGCCATCCCCAGGAAAGCAGGGCCCCATCACGTGTAACGGTTACTTGGGAAGACAAAAGGACATAACTCTGATCATTCTCCCCTTCTTTCTTCTTCCCCCAGATTTATATGCTGAGTGTGACATCAGATGGTATGGAATATCCCTTTAGTCACTTGGGGTTAGCTGTCCTGGCTGTGTCACCTCCCAGCTTCTAGTGCACCCCCAGCCCACTCGCTGCTGGGGTGGTATGAGGAATAGAAAAGATCTTAACTCTGTGCAAGCACAGCTCAGCAATAACTAAAATATCCTTGCATTATCAACACTGTTTCCAGCACAAATCCAAAACATATCCCCATACTAGCTACTATGAAAATAAAATAACTCTATCCCAGCCAAAACCAGCCCAAAAATACAGAATGGGCATTTCAGTTCCTAATACCACTGTCCCTGTTCCATTTACATTTGTTACTTGCATTCATGAACATTCCAGAATGAGGAGAGAAAATAAGGTATTTATTTTTCTTCAGGAATTTGAATAAGTTGTCAAGGAGCGGGTGGCAGGATATCTTCATGATCCAGCCTTTCACATGACAGACTTGCACAACATCTAATAATTATAACCAAACAAAAAACTAGACCCAAAGATAAAGGGAAGAAGACAGTGCAGGCATCCTACCACTCTTCCTGTTAGGCAAAGCCAGATGGGCTGAAACATGTTGCTGAGTTTGTATTATAACATCAGTTTAAAAATCATCTCTTATTAGCCTGACTCCTGAAAAAGGTAATATGAGAAGACCAGAAAAAAGATAGAAAACCAATGTTCTACTTCTTCAGTTTTGCTACTTCTCCATCTTGCTTTTTGGACAGTCTTGTTTTCGTCATGTTTTCACTTGTCTTTTCTTTTGATGTACTTGTTCTTTTGCACAGCTGTTAGGAGAAGACTAAACATCTGGCATTACCAGGGTGACTCAGTGATATCTCAGGCCCTAGAAGTACTTAATTCATGCAGTTTTCAACTCAATTTCAAGCTGATGGTCATACACTATGCATAGAAGTTGTGGGGAACTACACTATACACAACGGGCCAAAAAAAAGCAGCTTCTATTAATTCAGATGCTTTATGACTTTATATAATAGAACATGACATGAGAGCAATTAAAATATCAACCCATAGCAACCCTGATTGGACTTTGGGCTTATCATGGACAAAAATCTCAACTGCATGAAAAACATGGACTATTTAAAGGTGTGTCAGGTGATACAGATATATCTATTTTGCCAAGCAAAATGCAGCATTAGTTCAGTTACCAAAAAGGCTATCTCACTAACTTTTTATTAGTTTAGGGTAGCACTTGGTGCAAATTAGTGTCCTGGGGAACTCTCAAGTTGCATAAACAACACACACAAAAAGCTGCTTCTCAGCTGTACTGGAGAAAACTACCCCAAAACAATTCTGCACCTGAGAATTAAAACAATCGGTAGAGAGCAACAAATTAGATCTTAACTCAAACACAGAGCACAAGACCACAGTTAGAATGGGGCAGAGGAGACAAAGATGTCTTCCAGATCTTGAGTACAGGCAGATCCTGCACCAATTTACTTTCCAACCACTACCCTCAGCTGAGCCTGTTAGAGGCAGTGCAAGGGGTACTTCTTGTGAGATAACGAACAGCTAAATTAGGTTGTGACCTAACCTTAAGAAATCCATTCTGGGCACAGATCCTTTCTTCCCCAATGTATTTTGACTACTGGTGGAGCTCTAGGAGTACTCTGCATGGTGTGAAAGCAACTGTATTTCTCTCTTATTGCTCCCAGATTTGGACTGGGGCACCCTGAATACAGCAGCAGACAGCAAAGAGTTAAACTCATCTGAGATTAAGGTTAAAAAGTGTTGAACTGCTAAGAGTTATTTTTTACCAGGTCTTTTCATATTGTGCAAGAAAAGGGTGTTGGGGAAACAGCTGAAACAGTTCTGCTAAAGGCTAGCAGGGAAAGGATACAAAAATGAGGTTGAAAGTAATAGGCCTATAAATCTGACATCCAGGGCCCTGGTCTTGCAAACTGATCTCCACCTGCAAAGAGACCGATTGATTTCAGCAGGTCCCGTACCTGCCCGAGCGCCTGGCACACACGGCCCCTGGCAGGGATGGGGCTGGTGCCGCTGCCACCGCAGCAACAGCAGTGTTTGGAGAAACTTACATACCGTGCAAGAGGATGCACGTATTTCCAAAGAACTTCTTTCAAGAAAACATTCCCATGAACCGTTTAGCTTTCCCATATTTTCATAAGGCGTTTGTTCTTGCCTCACCACTGTAATTTCCACTGGACCATCTATTCTACACACCGTGCGATGAATGGGTCTTGCACCAACACAGGAGCATGCTCCTGTCTCTCAACAAAGTTGCCAAAAACATTCTTTGATGTTTGTTGAACAACATTTCTAAATAACATTTCCTAGTCCCCCTAACAGCTGAATCAGATCACTCGCACAATTGGCTACTTCAGTAGTAACAGAGCAGAGATTATACATTTATTTTTTCTCTTGCATTTTAAAACTATGCAAAATACTATGATGAGCTGCAGTTTTCCAACAGCATCAATAGGTGGTGCTATCAATTTCCATAATGGTCCACTATAACTTCAGTTAGGAAAGAAGAGTTGAGTTATTGGCGCGATATTTAAGTTTTCAAAAGCTGCAACGTGCCCATCAATAAAGTCTGCAGTTCTTTATTATGGCACATTAACAAAGATTCTCAGCAATACCTAAAATTAATGTGTCAGAAAAAAAGCCTCATCACTTTTATTCTACCCAAAGTCTCAGCAATTCTTCAAAGATTTCATGCCAAACTTGGGACAGATATTCAAATGTTTTCAGCATGTTGTGCAACAAACTCTTGAAAATGTTGCCAAATTGTCACAGAAGTGCTGAGATTTGGAGGGACAACCAACTTCGTATGCTGGACGTGAGAGAACTTCATCTTTCATAAGTAAAAATGATTTAAAAAAGCGCATAACTTGAAAATATTAAGTCCAAATGATAGCCAAGGAAAAATTATGTTTCAAACTGACTTGTAAATCCATTTATTTTCAAATACACTTTATAATACATTGTAGATAGATAGTACTCTAAAAG
>JAHREE010000444.1:6363908-6417929 GCA_033628505.1 Tringa tobata
TCCTGTGATTTCTTGGCTAAGAGCCTCTCTGCAGTAACTTTTACACAGATTCTATTTTTTCTCCTAATACAAGTTTGCCAGCTGACTTGAAACTATGGGCAGCAACCAACCTCCTCCAGTCAGATGCTGTGTCCATATTTTACCTCTTAAGAGTATCCAAATTAAGTCAAAACTGTTTGCATAGGGTCTGTTGGGGATGGGGTTAATTTTTTTGCATGGCAGCCCCTCTGGTGCTGTGTTCCGGATTTGTGGCTAGAACAGCATGGATAACCCAGCGATGTTTTGGCTGTTGCTGAACAGTGCTTGCCCCACCTCAAGGCTTTCTCTCTTTCCCACTCTGCTCTGCCAACAAGGGCAAGAATAAATTCTCTGGAAGATTTAGTTACTTTTGACAGATTACTAGCAAATGGGACCCACAAAAACCCTCTGCAGATTCTCCACTGCCACTCAGCTCTTTAACCATTTGTAGTTCCTCCGCATGTTACTTAAGCCACCAAGGAGATCTGGGATTAAGTATGGGTCAGACTGTAGATAAGAGTTTTTAAATATTATTGATAGACACTTTGATATATTATTCAAGTCTTAGACTCTGTTTGGCTACAGAGTTAATACTTCTGTTGCTTCTAGGAGCACATATCACCTTTCTAGTATAGTTTGTTACAGATGTCCTATTAACTCTTTATTAATCATAACAGGAACTTGACTTTCAAGTATGGCCAGGCTCCTGTGACAGAAGAGTGACGTGTTTGGCAATGGTCAGTTCAAATCCCAGAGGACAACCTGCCCCAGCATGAAGTGCTTCCAGGAGAACCACCACAGACCTCTGCGTTCATCGTGTTCCCCCTACCTGGGGGGAATTAGCCCAAAGATTGGTTGGGGTTTTTCAGTGCCTTGTTCTTTTTTCCCCCCTGTTCCTCATACCCCCCGCCCCCAATATTTTTTTCATTCAGTGAAAACAGATTCATTCAATTAAATTCTCTGGAGATACTCACTGAAACTCTAGTGAGTAATAATTAAAAAATAATTTACCTAGAGTCACCACATACCTTCAGAATAAAAGACAGTATGCAAACAACAGAAAAGTGCCTTTTCTTTCTAAGATCTCCTAGATTGCTACCTTACATGGAAAATTACACCCATTGCTCATGAACTTTCAACTAAGCATTACAGAAAATATTAACTGTTTTATCAAAAATGCTAAACAAGTCATTCTATTCATAATCACTTGGACAAATACCACATCAGAACAAGATGTCTGAGGTCATAAATGATGCAATAAAGTCAGGTTCAATAAAATCATGGTGATATCCCTTCATGGCTAAACATAATATCCTTGTCATTAAGAAATTAAAAATTACTGGTAGAGAAATTATGCCGTATTGAACCACTTGAGCCTTTTGCCAAAGAGAAACCTGAAATGAATCTTGGGTGGATTAGTAACACTTGAATTTTTTAGGACTTAATATTACCATGTTCACTCCTCCTTATATTTGCTGTACAGAAGTATCCATTCAGATTATTCTAAGTGTCATGTTCTCAGTTATTACCACCATCATTGTATATGGGAGTGAACACATACAATCATAACACAAAAATTAACTTTTCTAGAATTCTAGCCCTGCCCCTGACAAAAACTCCCTACCCAAAACTCTTTTTCATTCAACAAAGAGAGATCCTCTCAATTAAATGCTATTAATCTAGCAAACCCCATTTTTTGTTCGAGTATTAAAATAAGATACCAGGTAATATTCCAGGGAAGAGTTTATTAAATCAATATTTTTGTAAAGGCTGAAAAATAAAAACAAATGCTTCTTTTTTTGGTCACTATTAATCACCTACATAGTTACAAAATACATACTGTGGAAGTATCACAGGATTTAGCCCAAGACGGAGTCCATTGACTGAGAATCCTTAAAAAATACCATTAAAAGTTGCTTTTAACCAACTCCGTGGAGAAGTCCAAAGCATAGCAAGAGGGCCTTGAAGACATACATTCTTCAGTGAGCCCACTCCCCCAACAAGCAATATTTGGGTAGATGTACAGACACACACCTTCTTGGCCATTCTTGGGCAACAGGGCATTTGTAGAGCTGCGACATCAGATTTCTCAACCCTGCTGCCCAGGGAATTTCTTTGATCTCTGCTTTTGTCCGTGAAAGAAAATTAAAGTGGCACCAGCATCCTGAAGAGTGCACTTCTGGAAGCCAGAAGACTCGGAGGAACTTCCCTTCATCCTCAGCATGTCAGCCTTTGGCAGAACCTGCAGAAAGCAATAGCCAGGCAGCACACTTATGTCCTTTATACCCTGTGTCCATAACTGCATCACCTGTGGAAGGCTCTTATGACTCTTAAGCTTAGTTTTCAGTGGAACACTAATGGCTCAGGGGGAAACGTCAAGGCTTTAACCAGCATAGGGTGTTCCAAAAGGGTTAGCTGGATTCCCCAGTATCAACGTGAGCGTTCAGCTATTTAACACCTTATAAACACATCCGTGTTTAGCAACTGAGCTTTTTGATATTTGATATTTTTATCAAGCTAACTTCTGAGCCCAGAGGCAAAGATAATGGAGAATCAGCGTTAGTTTCTTTGGGGGGAAGGCAAAAAAAGAGCAAGATATATTCTTGCACATTTGTTATGCATATTTTTGGGAGTTATACAACTTTAGTTTTGCAAAGCAATTTTCTGACTTTCACTGAGAAACAAATCTGATCTGAAAAAAATCTTACATCAGCAGGGTTGGTTTGCAGATGTTATTTGCACCATTTATTTATCAAAAATAACTAGAAAATGTTTTTAAAACATCATTCCAGACTGTACAAATAGGAATGTGACATGGGCTGTCTGTTTTACTTATACTGTTTTACTGCTTCATATTCTGAGCAAACAGAGAGGCTATTTTCCCCAGGGGTTTGGGAGGGCATACTATTTCATTTCTTCAGAAAATTGTTTCTCTGGATTTCAATCTTTTTAGCTAGATATGACAAAATATAATATCAAGAACACTTATGCTTTTTATCAGCTCTATTTTCAAAGCATAAATAATAGATCAGTATACATTTAAGTCAGGTGACCAAGTCTTATTTCAGAAATCAAATAAGCATTTTGCAATTTTTAAATGATGCTGTACATTTTCACTACAGTATCATTATGCCTTTAAAATGCTTTCAAAAGACCAATTTATAAGCATGGAGCGATTTTGAAGATATTTCACCAGTGTTAATAATACCTCACTCAGGTGGCATGCAATTTTCTGAATCCTTGGGTTAATGAGGCAAATAAATCAAAATTAAATTGGCCTTGGAAAAAAAATTCAAACAAAATTGCATCTATCACATTATACATCCTGAGACTCCTTCAGCCCTGTTCGCAACGGCTAACAATATTCCAGCTCTCAGAATCATTACACTTACTCATAACACAATCTGAGATTTTAAAATCAAATAGATCAAACTTCATGACTACATGAACATAATGCCATATTATAATAGATCAGGAGTAATCACAGTAAGTTGCACACAGACTTAGTTTCCATTAAGCATCCCAAAATTTTAGCTGCCCATTATTTGTTCAATAATACAGACTCCTTCCAGGAGGATTTCACCGTTGCAAACCGACAAGTTTTAAGAAAAAAAATTTCTTTCTTTAAAAAGAAAATACATTCTGTAACCAGGCTGTCATTCACCATCTCTTTAGAGAAGCCCTAGCAACACACAGATGTAGCCAAATAGCTGAAACAAACAAAAATCCTAGCATTTTTGAAAAATAATTAATTCTAGTCATATTGCTGTAGTAGGAATGGTGGAAAAAAAAAATATTACCTTCACTCATTTCTCTAAAATATGAGAGAAAGGAAATATTTTCCAGATACTATAAAACAAAATCTACTGTTGGGGAATACCAGTGTTGCCAGTTCTTTAAAATAATAAAATGTTCAATAATATACAATACAGAAAACTAAAGATGCCTAAGTTGTTACCAGAGGTAATAAATTCAGTATAAGCAAACAGCAACCAACAAATACTGACATGTAATGACACAGCGGTCGCCACTGTAGCCAAGACACATGCAGACACATGCACTTCTCTACCCACTGAGTCACCTACTGGCACAAGTGCATCCCTTCACTCTAAGGAACTTCTTACAAACACAGAGCCCCAGCTGAAAAACAAAGTTCCACACCGAGCTGCTGTAACCACCTTCACCTTCTAAGTCAGCAGCATAGATTCCAGATTTCCATATATACAGTATTTAGATCTTTGTATGGAAAATGCTGCACAAAGGGAGGTTGGATGCTTTTTCTAAAATAAGTTAGTACTAGTAGCATGTAAAAATTAAAGTATGCAAAAAATCTTGAGGTTTGGGTTTGATTTTTTTATTTTGAAGTAGATAAGGGCCCAAGTGCCCTTATGTGACACAAGTCGAAAGCAACAAGAAACAGCACAGAAACATGTTTGCACAATTTCCCAGGCAGCGCCTTCCTTGTGGCTTTGCAAAATAGTTTGTGTAGCCAAGAGCTTCATTAGGAGTAATTTATGTGATTATCTAATGTACTTGTTTAGCTTTTTCTTCCAGTGAAGAAACGACACCACAAATTATCAAGAATTTTCTAACTGTTGCTAGAAAAGCAGCGAGAAAATCTGTTAGAGAGACCCCTCAATTTCAATGAAAATTTCATTAGAAAAGTTTTTAAGTTTATTAGCAATTTATGACTAGTGTGTATGTGCAGCAAATGAGCAATCTCCACAGCCAGGAGCTCAAAAGAAAAACCTACTCTGGAGAAAACACTCACCTTTCTGCTCATCTGGGAGAGACAGGCTCCATTCAGTCTCCATCCCACATCAGCCACCCAGGTCGGCTGCCTCCTCTGGTCCCAGCATGGCCAAACATTACTGGGGACTAGGGACTTAGATTTTTGACAGCTCAAAGAAAACTATTCCAAAAAGTGTTGATTTCAACCCAATATAAAACAAAATACACATTTTCCTAGCTCCTGAATTAAAGTTCCATGCCTAACTCCAGCACATGGATGCTGCTCAGCACCTGGCTGCTGAGGAAGCAGATATTTTAGAAGAACAAGAAGTTCTGCTTCAAGTTATTGCTCAAGTTTTGGTCATGGCAGGCAGCATTGATAGAAAGTCACCATTCAATGGTTACTCAATTGCTTGATCAGAATGACACAGTAATTTTACTCTGATATTTAGTCCATGGAACAGAAGCTGCTATCAAGGGTTTATGCTCTTTGGCAAGGAGTATTGATTTGTGTTTTTATAGCTTCTACCAGGTAGTGGTTATGCACTATCATTACTCAATTTATAACAACAGGTGAGGAAGAAGGCTTGGAAACTAAACCAAATGTATCTTGATCGGCTCAGGAAAAAGATGAGACATCACTGGAGCAGCTAAAACAGTATTTTAAGTCAGTAAATGGTGCAGGTCTCTCTGAGATACCCTCATATGTTCTGAAAAGCACTTAAAAGCATATAAACTCACATTATTATCATGCAAGTAACCAACTCTTAGAAGTATTATCATGGGAGCAACACAAACACAGTGACACATCAACTGCTTGCAAGATCAGGTTTTAGCCATACATCAGAATATGAAACTTAGATCACATTAGAACATAACAAAAAGGGTTAAAGAAACTCTCCCAGAAAAAAGTATTGTAAAAGAAACCAATGGCACAAGACTCCTTTCTACCACTGAACCGATGTTAATTTAAAAGCCAAGATTCATTTGAAAACATTCACTTGCAAATCAAAAAGTCCCCAAAGATTAATTTTTGCATTTACACTATTTGCAAAATATATTTAACTTAGAGGCATCCTTTTTTTCCTGAAATAATTGCTTACAAGATGAAACTAAAACACAATCTCAAGTGTAGTAAAGGTAATTGCTGCACTTACTGCTGGTGTCATGTTGATGTATTACTATGTATCAAAGGTCACAGTTCTGTACTCATACATTATCAAATTTGAAAGAGCAATATTCGATTCCGACCAACCTTTAAACTGCCCAGAATGTGTGTGAAAATGGATGTCGGGCTAACTTGGGTTTTAAAAAAAATGAACCCATGTTTCGGAAGCTGAGGGGTCAATCAAGCCAGACTGACAGGGTTAGGTGTCACTTCTGTGCGCCTAACACGCTCTCAGATTATCAATGAGGTGCAGTACACTGATCACAAGCTAAAGCAGCTGTACTAATGAAAATGAAACAGTCTGAAAAAATTAGGTAATACAGGCCTGTGACACAGGGCAGTACCTTGTGGACAATAATGCAGGAATAAGGACATAAATCACCATTTAGATACAATAAAACCTGTAATACCCACCCTGAAACCTATGTATGTGTCTACAGCAGCGCAGGCCAAAATCAGCATCTTCATGACTTCACAGCCCCCTCTGAAGTTGCCACTTTTTCTTTTCTTTTCTTTTTTTTTTTTTTATATACTGAGTCAAGGCAGGTTTTCCGTGCCTCTACTTCACTGCACACAGAGAATTTTGCAGTCGTGTGCCAGCCTGACCTTTGAGGGTGGGCAGCTGGCTCTTCGTGCCAGGAGTTCTCACAATTGGTTCTAGCACAGACAAATGGGTCTTATCAGAACCTACTCAACCTTGAACAACTTTCTTTTCCTACGTATGCCAGACAAATGGGGGGCTGGGGCATCCTCATCCTTGTCAACATATGAGGGCCTTTAAGAAAACAAAAAAAACCCCAAAAATCTATGCAATCCAAGTTGATTGAATCCAGCCAGCACAGAATGAACTACTAAAAAGAGTTATTATCACCTTAAAACCATAAATCACTACTATGCAAAGAGCAACCTGACTTTTACCCCAGCCACCATCGTAATCCAGATCAGATGACTCTTCAACAGCTTTTTCAGAATCAGGGTCAGAATCAGAATACACAGCAAAGGCAGCATATATTCAAACAACAAGCTATATCATTTCATTTGACAATCTTTAAAATTTGCTTTAAAATATCGAATTTAAAAAGGGGAGCACAAGTTTAAACATTTTCTTGTTTACAAGCCGAAAAGCTAAGACAGACATTTCATGAAGTCTATCAGACCGTAAGAATTCACACTAATTAATGTCTTTCCCATTGATTTTAATGGAGTTTCAACTGCAGGTGATGTAACTACTGGTCAAGGCCACAGCTAGGATTAAAATTATACCTCTAATTAAAGGTACTATTTATAGTACATACACACACATATCCTTTACTACAGCAACAACAAAGCTACTACAGCAACAACAAACCTATTACAACAATCAGAATTTACACTATAAATATACAGGATCTCCTGTTTAAATAACAGCTCGATATACAAAAGATACAAGACAGAAGTACAAACATTCCTTAAGAAATAACAACTCTCAGATCTCTTCTAAAACTGCATTTAAAAGTTTTCTTAAAATGAATTTTCTTGGTGTTTTTGCAAAACGTTTTTCTTTGTGTGCTGAACAAGTCAAAAATTAAGTTTCATCAACTGAGTAGAACTCCTTGAAGCGACGCAAGGAATTAGAGAGCAGACCATTTCAGGAGAGCTGGAAGGTCTTTGTTGCTTGAGTTTTCTACAAATCCAGCATCTCTATTTTCATTTAGGCAGCAAAGTGGAGAGAGAAAGAGAGAAAGTATTATTATTTCAATATAAGTTATAAATTTAGAGATGAATTTGAATTTACAAATTGAACAACCAAAACTGCCAGATTTCCAGTATTTGCACCCCTTGTTTTCTCCTATATCTGATTATTTCAGGATTTTGCTGCGTGTATCTCTCTCTGGCAGTTGCAATCTTCCTTTTGCAAATTATTCCTGCCACACAATAAAAGGAGAATACATGATTTCACAGTGGCAAAGCTTTATGAAGCCCTCCTGAAACACATTAGTAACTGTTCACTGAGGATCCCAGCAGCACAGCACTAGGTACGTACAGAAGCAGTCCTGACGTAGGTTTCTTCCCACGGCGACTACAGTGAGGAATAACTAGTGCTACGAGAATCAGTCAGGACCCTCCCTCCCTTCTATGCAAAAATGAAGTCACAATCAAATTGATTTTATGCAACCTTGAAAGGGTTATATTATGATTCAGTGCTTTAGATTTTGCACTGTTGCCAAGTTAGATAATCTATCAAGAATCTTAGAAGCGTTTGCTTTAATCTCAAAACCCCACGGTTTGGGAGCAAATGATTGTATAATCAATATGTTTCATTTTAAAACCCTTCTCTCTATCCTGCCTATCATACACCTCTCTAGGTCTTATTCTTGCAGAGAAAAGATTGAATGTGACCTGACAGGACCCCAGAGAGGTTCACAAATCAAAAGCAATGGTGGAGAGAAGTCAAATTCCTTGAGGCTCAGGATCTTAAGAGACAACTCTATTTTTTTTAAATGCTGAGGGCAGTAGTTCCTATTGTTAAACACTACTATAACTTATTCCATTTGTTGTGTAGACAAATACGCAGTAAAGACCAAGTGCTAAGAAATTCCCACCTACTCAGGATGCCACCCTTTTCCTCCAGAGAGCCAGAACCCAGAGCATAAATTACACTTAATTTCAGACTATCAGATATAATCTCAAGTATGGCACACTTCTTATGGAAGTTTATTGTTTGTCCTCTGGCAGAAGCTGTGGTGCGTTACTAGGCATCAAGACCTGGAAGCCAACAGTCCTATGCCAATCAGCCCCATAGAAACATTAGCATTAGAAGAGTTCCTTATAATTCCTCACCTTCTTCACCCTCCACAAACTTGAGACCTGTGAACTCCACGTAAAGACCACACGCTGGAAGAGAGGAGCACTGCCACAGATCAGTAAGTTTCACAAACACTTTCAGTGAATCAAAACTTTCTGACAACAGCCAAAAATCTCCTCCATGAACTGTCACACAGATCCAGTCGTTTAATACTTTATGCAAAAAGACGAAAGCTGAACACCACTAGAAAGAATCATTGGTCACAGAGTAATCTCCAATTGCCCTCTTATTTTCAAACTCCATTTTAAACCTAATGCCTCCTGCAAGACTATTTGTCCAAGTTAACAGGAACTTTCAAACTTCCAGTCTGAATTTATTAATGGAAAACATACTTTCCTCCTAGTGTTTATGCACTTGATTATTTGTAGCCTTTTTTTTAAATTAGTTTGTATTAGGGATGTGTCTTCTATACAGTCTCCTATACACTACAAACATATACATGAAGCTTCAGAGGCTCACTGCACCAAAAATCTGGACAGGTTTGCATTCATCAATTCAATAAAGTAATTGAAACATGAGATGCTGAGATCCAAGGTACTAACTTTTAGCCTCATGACTGGACAGGAAAGAACACCTTTGAGACATTAGGCAAGAAAAACAATCTGCAAGATGTGGAAGGAAATGAGGGCCTAAAGATTTTGCTTGAGAACACTCAGTGAACTGGTCAAATGCTTATTTGCTAACAGAGATGGAATATGAATCTTCAAGGCTGTTGTTCTAGTGAAACATTCACAGAGAGGGCATTCCTTACCTCACGGACAGTCTTCCTCATTGTGGAAGACCTAACAAAACTTCTCTCCAGAAGCAGCTTATTTAGAACTTCCTTTACATCCAGTACTCTTGTACTTGAGTTTATGAAGATTAAGACTTCTGAACTACTCAATAGCAGACTCCTCTAGTCTACTCCCTCGTCCATCACCACAGAACCACAAGTGCACAAATATCTCTAAGTTCAGAACCATGCACCAGAGAAGCGTTTCTCTTAGCCTTTGAAGGTTAACAAGGTCAAAAAAAATAATTACTGCTACAGTTTCACTAATCCTAGAAGGAGAAAAAAAATTATACATTTTAACGTTCAATAAAAAGGATAAGAGCAACTTGGCTACCACCATCTCTAGTAATAGCAAAACAGTCTTATTCTACCAAGTTATTGTCATGCATTTATTCTGGAATTAATTCTAAAAAGAAAACAAGTTTCTTCAATACAATTAATTGTCAAATACATCCTTATTATTTCTGACCTAAGAACATGATATCAACCTGGGGTATGTACAGCCATGTAGCAATGGCCAAACCCCACGACATTATCTGAAAAAAATTTTCAAGCTCTTATGTTCTTTATCTCTTGATTAAGAACTTGTTCTGACTGACAAAACCACTCCCCCTCCCTCCTACCCCCACCAGTCTGTTTTTCACTCTGTCACTTTTTTATTTAAATCCTTCCACTGGCTTCTACTTATGCACCACATGGGCTTCAACCTTCTTGTTCTTGACTTCAAGGCAACCATACACACCCCTAGTTGCATGCTTTTGATAACCTCTAGACCAGTTTCTACATCATCTTTGTTTGCCTTTTCCTTGTCAGCTTCTGCTTTTCCTGCGTGCAGGCTGAACAGCTTTCTTCAGACAAACTATCTTCATACTGAGATTCCACTAAATTATCTATTTCTGTCAAAATGTCTAAGGGTAATCAATTGTGTTCTCCTTTAGAATAAGTATTAGAATTTGAAGTAACACTCTCATATTTCCCTGTTCTGCAGACTTCTCAGTAAAACTTAAATTTGACCAACTGACTCATTTCAATTTGTTCTGAATTAGAACACTCATTTGTCTTTATGCCAGATTGTACATAGCCCAGATAATTCCTTCCTAATATATAAACTACATTTGAATAAAGGGATCTCTGCAATTACTCACAGTATTTCAGAGGCAATAAAAACATAGCACCAATAAGCTTGCCAAGTACTGCTTTACTACCCCACTCAATTTTGCTTTTCATCCAGACCACAGGAAAAAACAGGACTTGTATTACAACATCCCTCAGGTGTGAGATTTGCACAAGACCCAGGCTTTTAAGTATTTTTGAAAAAAATAAGATTCAAGTACATACTAGGAAGTCAGAAGACAATAAAACATGGAACCATAGCATTTCTTTTTTTTTCCCGCCTACTTTCTTTCATGTCCTCATCTTTTAAGTCAGTAACATTTAATCCAATTGCAGACTGACAACTGCTGTACCCCTTTGCTCTACATGCTCCTACTTTCAAGTCTTTTGGTGTTAAAGACGCAACTAAGTGTGGCTACTGCTGTTCACTGACAGGTATTTTTGGATTTTGATTCAATTCCTGTTGAACAGGCTTATTTTATGATTGCCACACTTGCAGTAGACAGAAGCCAAGAAGCAACTGCTGCAGAAACAGAATCCTCTTCTCACATTCACATCAGGACTGGGACACACATACTTGGCAGAAGTAACATGTGAATGCTTACTGTAAATTGAGGAAAGCCCAGAGTATATTACTATCATAAGTCTCTCCCTGAGCCTGAATTCACTTACAGATTAATTAACCCTCTATCCTCATTTATTATAGCTGCTTTAAAACCCTGAAAAATGAGAAATTTAAAAATAGATCTTTCTCTACCAAAATACCAGAACATCCTTAACATCTTTTTCAAACCTTCTGAAGTAATTAAGGGGTACTACTACTTGGACACTTCTTTGTGTATGAAAGTCTTCCATGAAAACTCTATTTTGTGCTTAAAACTCACTTTCTCTTCCTCTCAAAAACTCTAGGTAATCTTAGGTCTCATAAAGCTAGGTTTTCACATCTTAACAAGTATTTGGGTTGATTGTCTCTACTTGATCCTTCAGTGACATATTAAACAGAAAGTATCAGTTGTTCCTGTGGCAAGTTGCTAATGTCACATTTAAGAATGCTGGGAGAAGCAACGCTTTCCTGTCCCTCCATCCCAGACCAGTTACTGAGCCTTCTTCAAAAAATTCAGATTCCCAACAACATAAGCAACACCAGTTTCTTTGACAAAAGCAGGACATCTGAAAATAAACATCTTCCAGGCTAATGAAAGACTAATATATAGCTCATATAATCTGTTGAGATTTTCTTAGTCAATTCAAGATACTACATGTATTACAACTCAAATAGTTGCTCATCGTGGAAAGGACCTAGAATTAGTCTACAAAATGCCTGACGCTTAAGATACAATTTTTTAAAGGGAAATAATACATGAGACTACAGTAATCTTAACTTCTGAGGTGACAGTAATTCATACATTCATACCCCATATGAGGGATCATAACATCAAATTTTAGTTAAGTTTTAGTGCTTACAATGTAAATACATCAAACAACTTACTGTGCTGAATTACCAAAATATTCTGTAATATATTTTTCTCCAAAGAAATGAGTCTTTAAATAGATACATTAGTGAGGTAAAAAATGCAATACAGAGATTAACATCTGAAAGTCTTACAAAATAATAAGTAAGCTTTGTCACCTTTAGGCAAATAGACAAAGGTATTTCTATTTTAAAGAAGTTATGAAATATAAAATACATTCTCCTGTAACTTGGTACCCCGCACTTTTCTTGCATCATAACACATTTGGAAAAGGGACTGTTTTCTTTGTATTCCCAACTAAGATAGTCACACAGAAAATAGTTACTTGTTTTTACTATTTATATAAATAGAGCCAAACACCTAGAAGCACTCCTTTAATCATATGCCTACATTCTGCCTATTAAGACTATTAATTAAAATATGAATTGCAATTTAGTTAATGAACTAGAAAAAAGTTTCCTCTTTATCTAAATACAGACCAAACTTGATTGGCTGATGTAAGGGTTGAGCTTCTAAACTAGCACCAAAGAATCAGATAATAAAGCCTATATTTGGAAAATTAATCATTGCTATTCACGTAATAATTACACCTCATATAAAGGCATGTATTCCCCGGTTGCATTCAGAAACATGGTTTTCTTGTGGAGGGCGTTTGGGCTACTACGATTTAGCTTTTTGCCACCTTTACACTGTAAAACCAATTCACTTTGGGAACTATGAATAAAAGAGTGGTTTTGAAGTTTCTCCTTCCTTCTCTATAGTGAGGTACACAGAGAACACCACATGATAAAACTGTTATCAGCACTACCATTAAGTCAACCAAGTTACACACGATCAGCATTTATTTTTAAAAAAATCCAATTGATTTAGGTACCTCACCTCCAGGGACCAGAAAAATTCTATTCCAGGTTCCCAACTGTTATATTTAACAGGAAATGTGTAACAAGTGTCCCTAGCTTGAAAAGGTATACAATTTTTTAAAAAGTACAGTTTAGTAATCCAGCAGCAAATATTCATTGCAATTTTAACAATAAATAGTACTGACAGATTTTAGGCACAGTTAGGAAAGTCTTTAGGCAAATGCACATGCGCTTCCCCTACTGATCAGGGATCTACCTCTATTCTATCAAAGCCACCTTCGCTACATATAGACATGTTCCTTTTTAAGTCATCATATTCCTTCTGAACTTCCACAAAGTAATTGTAGAACAGCTGCATATAGCAGAGCAGAAATCCACTTCAGTTTTAGGAATCACAAAGCAAGTATTGCTGCTAGATGTCTTTATTTTCCTTTAACAAAATACACAAAGGCACAAAATTCACTTTATCTTGTCATTATTGTACAGGTATAAATAGTGCTTTGTATTCAAGTACAATCAAGTGCAGAGACTTTCTATATTTTATGTAAACACAAAACAGTTCTGTATGTATGTGCCTCTGGTTCATCTGCAATGCAAATACCAAAGGAGATGCCATTTATCTGAGTGCCATTTAACTGAATTCTGTCAAAAAGTTAGACAATGAATAACATTACCAAACACTGTAATGACACTTCCATACGCTTAAGTCAAATGTCAGATGACACTTTAGCTTGTAAACATTCGTGTATTTAAAATGTACTTAATTCATTTTAACAGGGAAGCATTAAAAAGTATCTTCAGTTCACTAGACCAAACTTACTAGGTCTGTTGCTGCCAGTAATTGCTCTTACGTGTGACAGCTAAAGAGATGTCAAATTATAGGCCACCCTTAGCAAAGCTTGTACTTAAGTTTTTAAATATGCAAACTGAACTATGGCTACAACTGTTAGACTTCAACCAACTATACATTCTGTGTGTTAACTTATTTAAAGACACATGCTTAATTTACAATACCCACTTTTACACATAGCTTTGACATACTGTGGCAGTTGAGGCAGTTTAAGCTCAAGCGAGATTTTTAAGTGGTACCATTAAAAAAAGCTCACCTGAATAGTAACAACAGGCATGAACAAAGCTAAAAACTAGCTACAGTAGGCACTTGAAGTACTTTATTCTGCTTTCATTAAAGATCCTTCACTTGGTTCAGCTGAAATAGACTCTGAAATAGAGTCTTCAGTTGTTGAAATGTTTTCTGCTTCTTCAACTTCTTCAGCTAGCTCATCATTTAACTGCTCAGGACTTGGTGCTTTATCATCTGTCTCATTTGTCTCAACAATTTGGGCCATGTCTTCTTCAGTTTCTGTGAAAAGAAAAAATTATGAAATAACCATTTCTGGAAATGAAAAGGTAGCTAATCTTCTTAAAAGGCAAGCAAAATAACATTTTGCAATCACACACAGGTTTTGACTAGTCGCAGCATGAAGTTTTCCATGGCTAAAAACTATTTTATTTTTCTAACAAGATGGTCATGGGTAAAACCTGCAAAATTTTAAAAAAAAGAAAATACTATGAAAAGAGTTGAGATTCCACTATGAAAAATATTTATTATTTGTATATGTTCACCCTCAACAGAATCTAAGTTTGTTCAGTAATGTGAGTGTGTCAGAAATAAGACGTGATGGTAAGTCAGCTACTTTGTGCTTGTTAATGGAAGTTTTACTTCCATTATATTGGTGGAAATCAGAGAGGAAAAAAAGGTTATTCTAATCTAGTTCTCAACATCTCAAAACAGCCAATGAAAATAACTGCTTATTTTCAATCTTCCCACAGGAAGCGTAGGAAGGATACACATGAGTATCTTTACTCTCAGTGTGGAATGGGAGTTTCTTTGACAACAGGCGTATTTTGAAGACCAGTCAAAAATATTTATCAGAAATACTACCTCTAAAGTATTAACTCTAGCTTCACAACAGGATTTCAGTAGTGTATGAGAACTAAGAGACAGTCACATTTTGAAGCAAGCATAAGCAATGAAAAACTGAATACGAAGTGTTGCACTTAAATAACACAAAGGTACTGTAGAATGAGACTACTGGTGGCAGTTTATTGACTAGTATTAGTCAATACTATACAGTATTAACACACACTGTGAAGGCAAAGTTTGCAAAACTGATGCAAAGTTACAGCTCAGAAATGTTAACCTTATCAAATGTTTGTAATTTCATATTTATCAAAACACACTTGGTGTCTGAAAGCAATCAGGCTGATACTCACACAACTCAAACAGGACTGAAAGTTTCAGAGCCATGGCTCTGGCTTCTCAGGTCAAGCCAAGTAAGAGTAGCTGCTGCACACCCTTCTCCAGCAGACCTGGTACAACTGCCATCTGTCACCAAGAACTTAAGACCTCTCTTCCCACACACAGCTTCATCTAGCTACTTCCAGGCTCCCCTTCAGACTGCTCAGTGCAGCCCACTTTCTCCATTCCTTCTTCTGACTTGATTTTCCATCTTAGCAAGATTGCAGCTGACTTACCTCCTGATTCAGCTTCCTTCCCTGCTTTCTCAATTACAGGCTGTGCCTGTAACACCTGCACTGGCTTCTTGTTCCAAAATTTCTCTGGAACCATCTGTCAGATGGTCAATCCTCCTATTTCTGCCCACACAAATTAATGTTCCCAGTTTCTTTCCAGACTATCCCACTCTCCCTTCTTGCTCTTCAATTTGATCCCATCCCAGCCTGTGCTCAATCTTTATCTCCCAACTGTCAGTTTTCTTTCTGTCTCATCTCTGCATTTTTTCTTTAGCTTCAAATTCTATGAATAAGTTTATGCCTTTTCCTGCTACAATCCCTCCACACTTGAGTTACATTCCTTCTTTATTGCTGCTGTTCAGGCTTGAGCCAAAGAAAGCTAAGAACATGAGAAAGACAACTCCATGCCCTCTCAACTCATTTGTAGCACAGCCCAACTATTAGTTATTTACAGAGTTTGAGTTCTGCAGTTCTCAACTGAATGATGCTTAGCACTCTGCAGAAGGGACTTGTTCTTTTTCTAATTGAAGTAAAGAAACTTAATTCAGTCTGATCAGGAGGATGTCAAGCATTTAAGAAGCATTTGAGGACAGCCCCAGGGACAACCAGCCACTAGTAGAAGCAAGCAGAAGGTTCTAATTAGAAGGAGAAAACCTGATCAAGTACACATTCTACTAGTAGGTATGAAGACACTGCTTCTCTAAGAAAAAATTGTCAGGTGTTACATGACTTCTCCCTTCACGCGCTCTTGATAAAACTTAGTGAAACTCTTGAAACTCTCCAAAATACAAAGTTAAAACAAACAAACTTACGTCATAAATTTTGCTCTAATATTTAAGTCTGACAAAGTTATAATGAACTTATAAAGAGTAGGTCCTTTAAATGAGTAGTCAGGGAAAGCATAGTAAGGGATGCTACTAACTTCAACTATAAACATGAACCAACCTTCATTAAACATATACAGTGATTCCATTTTAAATACACCAATTAACGGAAAACTTGCCTAAAGACAACTTGATTTCAGCATTGCATGATTTAAATTATTGTAAGAGCAGTAGCTAACAACAGAAAGCTCTGAACATAGACTTAAAAAGATGACAAAAGTAGAGTCCTTGGTGATTAATACTTAATCCATGATTGAATGTAGCTACGCAGGCATGATCTCAACAGCAAACATGCTGTTCTGCTGGCCTGAGGCAAATTTAAGAGCTTTATCAGCACAACTTGGAAGAACCTGCTCCCAGCTACAGCAATTCCTTCCTCCCCACACACACACACTCCTGCTTAATGCTTAGTACTTAGAAAGCACATCTACTTTACATTGTAAGTGGTCAGCTACCCATCTTGTTGCAGAAAATATTTTGCTGCATAACCGTTGAAGTCACAATACTGCATCACTATTAAATTAAGTGGAAGATATGTGTCTGTTATGCAGGAATTCACCAAAAAGTGGTATAATTGCACTAAAATATAGCTACTTTACTTGTACTTTCAACACCTTTGGGACAAGTTTTCTTTACTACTACAGCTCCCCATTAGGACAGACTTTCACAGTGCCATGTGTCTCAAATATCTTAAAGGAACATGCTTCACAGTAGTCTGTGTTCATGGCTTTTGTGAAGCCTTTGAAAAAGAAGCCCAGTAACAGCACAGCATGTGATTCCCTGCACCCCTGACATCCTAGCAAGCAAAACTGAGTTGTGGTAGACTGGAAACATAATACATTTTTAAACAACCTGTTTACAAGTCATTAAACTCAAGGTAAGTTGCTTGAGAAGTTATTGAATTCTAGCCACGTTAGCTGAACTAAGGAAAGAATACAGCAGACAAACTCACATCCTTCCAAAGAAACAACAGCTTACAAAAATATAGCAGGTTTGTGCTGTCCTATGGAAGTGGAGCATATTTGGTAAAAAGGCAAGCCAAATCTCTGAAACAGAACATGCCTCCAGTCCAGTTTTTTTAGTTACTTTTAAAAAAAAAAAAATCCTGAACTTAGACCATTCTGACCAGAACAAATACTTAAGCTTATTTCTTAGTCCTCTGTCTTCAACCAGTTTTATTCCTAGATAAAGTTTCTGCTCCACCTATAGCATTTGCCCAAAGCCAAGCTCTACTTCTGGTAGAACTCATAAATAAGCACACACTTGAAGCAGCTTTATTTCTGGAGGACAGCATATCGTGAAATCCTCCTGTTGAACAACAAATCAAGTTTCTGCATCTACCTTTTAAATGGAAATCCTTTGCAAACATAACAGCCGTTGCTGCATTTCAAGAATCCTTAAAAGTGACAGAGCATTAACAAGTCATAAAATATTTCATCAAGATGGTCAAGGAATGTAATAAAAATCTTGGAGACAACACAGGAAGTTGTCTCCATGAATCGCTGACCAGCGTGGCAAAATCTGAAGTTCAAAGGCATCTAACGAAGACCTCTGAACATCAACACCAGATACTCACCATAAAACACTGAAGCAGTCAAATTTTGTTTAAACCTTTGAAAGTTTGCCAAATGCTAAAGCTGAATCAAGAACGCAGCATAACAACACCAAATATAGACAAGGCCAAATTTATCAAGAGGATAAGAGTGGTTCCTGGTGGCTTTTTCAGGAACTTTTTTTTTCTTAAGAAAGTACGCAAGAGAACAGGCTAGGCTTCGATGGAAAAAAAAAAAAAAAATCAACATCAAGCCATTTAAGAAAAAGGCAAGAACAGAACTGAAGTACATTGTTTCATTCTGGTGCTAAAGTTTCCCAAGTTACTCTGCTGAACAGGGAAGCATGACGTTTGTGCCAGTAATCTGCATCAGATTGACATCTGATGACTCCATATTTCCAGAGGATTAAAAATCCAAGGTTCAGTGCCAACAGCACTCCCCATAACCGTTCTTCAGATCTCTTATCCACAGGAGTTGCATGTAACATGCTTGTCACTGCATGAGCACACAACTGAAAAAAGACTCAGCTTCATGCTCTACTCATTAGTAAAAGTAGCTGACTGGTAAAAAAATATTTATAGCACTTCTGCATCACATTAGCTTGCAGTTTCTTCAAGCTATGCAGCTACAGTTTAAATGAGTTACAGATAAGAGCTGGATCTCCCTGTGCTGTCAACATTGTGGTGAAGTTGGTTTCCTGATGTTAATGTTTGTCTACATCTGTAAGTGAAGATATTCTCTATTCTTGCTATGACAGCAGCTATATTACCATACTGAGAAAAGCCTTCCCCAGAGCTATACCTCAATGATAGCTTCATAGCTTAAACTTACAATCAAGGACTAAGTTCATTTACTAATAAAGCCCAACTGCCTGTAAGCAGTTATGTTTCAAATTAGGATTCTGATGGAAAAAGTGATTTACTGAAAATGGTATTTTCTCATTCATAAGAGATTACTTTGTGGCAAGTCACAGGCAGTTAATGCACAGTGACAAACTGATAGGGTAGCCCTGGCCTCTTCTACATCAAGACAACATTTTTCAGATAGTTATGTAAAATATTAACATACTCTATTTCTAGCTGCTTACTAATTATCAAAAAAGAATTGTTTATATTACCTTGGAGATGAAATATTTAGAAAACTGCAGATATTTAAGCTAGATAAACCCAAAAGTCAATGTACCAGTTACTTATTTCTGTGCCTCTTCTGAAAAAATTCACTATATACTTCCTAGCAGGAAAAGAGAACTAGAGAATAAACTCCAGTGGTTTCCTTTGTCATTGCTTTTAAATAAAGCAGCACATTAATACAAAACACCAACAACAACTAACAGGTCATTTTCAGTGTTAAAGGCAAATTGGTAAAATCACATTTACTGCCATGAAACTATACTATTTTTATCCTAGAATAGTTGATAAAATTCTGCTTTAAAAAAGGCAGAAGTTATTTTGCAGAATTTTCACTCCTACATCTCAAGTGCATAACAAAAATATAACACTAATTCTTAAGGTTTTACATTTTTTTAGTATCTATAAACTGACTCAGTAGCTCAGACCCATTAAAGGCATAGTTTGATAAGCATTTCCTTTAATGATAATACCAGCTTAATGAAGCTTAATTAGCACCTCCCTCTCCCAAAACCTCTAAGAACCTGCAGTTCTGGATAATACTCAGAAGCCCTCGAGGTATACACCCCCAAGAGCTGAATATTCATCTTTAAGGGCTTCGCCATCTGACTCACAGAGGAAACTAAGCAGTTTTGAACACCCCAGTAACAAATTATGTCTTTCCTATAACTAATTTATTTAAAAGTAGCCAAGAAGCTACTAACCTACCCTCCAGTCACTGAAAAGATGATTAGATCATTTGACACTTGCATTGTCTTAGCTTCACGCATGTGACTTCAGTCTTACTTTCATACAAGTGATAATCCTTTTAATGAAGCAAAAGCACACCATGGCACAGGAAAAGAAACCATAATGCTCCCACACCAAACCACACCCAGAGACGGCTACAGCTAGATAGGACTTTCCCACCAGTCTCATGCAGCCTTCTCATGCCAGAAAGTAGGGGATAATGCTGTTTTGTACTCCTTGCTAAAGATAATCAAGCAGAAACATTCTTTCTGTGACACTGATACTCTCCCACAGTTGACATGTTTCTAGCCTGAATCTTGGGGCTGTACACTAGTCGATAGCTTTCCCCCATGATCCCTGTTTAAACTAATGTAAAATCCCATCAAGTACTCAATAGCACATCTAATTTCTAGAGTCTCTTTAAACACTGCATCTTCCTGTTGGCTGTACACCAGATGCCTACTGTATCTGCAGACTATAAAACGTCTCAAAAGGAACTATGTTAAATTAAAACTGACAATTTGTCTTTGAACTCCCTGATTTTAAACAAGGCAGTTTTACTAGATTTTCCTGCCCCGAGGAAAACAGCAAGAGGAACAAAGGCAGAAATTCCAACACACCTCAATCAAATGACCTGCTCAACACAGTGAAAGTTAACCACTTCAGCACATATTCTTCTTAATAATTTCTGTAATTTATAGTGCTGTGTTTCTGTTTATCAGTAACATTAGAGTGAAAAATTTTGTTATGCCATCATTTACATGAGACATATTGCCTAATATGAAGAAACATTAGTGTTCAGGACAGAAGACCATAGTATCAACAAGCTAAGACAGAGGCAGGGACAAGGAGAACTGAAAACAAATATAAACTGCACCCACTATGAAGTTACAATAGAATAGAACAGGTTATTTCAGTTGGAAGGGACTTGAAACAATCATCTAGTCCAGCTGCCTGACCAACTCAGGACTGACCTAATGTTAAAGCACATTAAGGGCACTGTCCAAAAGTCTCTTAAACACTGACAGGCCCGGGGCATCGATCACTTCTCTAGGAAGCCTGTTCCAGTGTTTGAGTTCTTCAGTTGTTCTTATTCTTACAAAAAACTCATCTAGACAGAGAGCCAGAAGATGGGGAGGGATTTCATTCAACATTACAGAAAAGAGCAGATTTCATAAGATTAGCACATACCTTCTGTCTGTTGAGTCTCCTGTGGTTTTCTCTCTCTAGGTTCTAGAGGCTCAGTTTGGGATCGCAGTTCTGGAGATTGCCTTTTTTCAAAACTGAAGTCTGGAAGCCGTGGAGCCTGAGGTCTAGTTTTTCTTGCAGGATTCAGGAAAAAGCAGTAGGCACACCTAAATGCTACACAAAAGTGCATCCAGTAAGTAACCTCACTAATTAATTTCACATTTTGCCTTTATTCCTACACTATATTCTGACCGTCCAAGATATTAAAAAACAGAGAATCAAGTAAGTAGCTATTAGTACCTTAGAGTACATCCAACAAACTTACAAAAGCTGTTCCTATAGCTCCATTTTTAACTTCAGCCTACGTTGGCTTCTTAAAAAACACATTTGCTTTCAGCTCCGCTGCAGTTGTGAGTACTGCCCACCACTGTGGAAGGTTTGACCACCATGAACAAAGTAATGCAATTCAGTGCCACAAGATGTTGCCACATGTTGTTCTTGTGTTCTTTCCTATAAAGATTAAGTTGGCAGATGATTTCCTGCCCCCCTTAAGATGCCACTTTCCACATCGTTTGAATAAGGGGATGCTATGGATTCTGCAAGGTATGTCTCGCATTGCTTTTTAAGGAGCATTCTGCTCCAGTGGTGCTTAATTAAGAAGAGGCAGTTTTGTTCTGAAGAAGTACTGGATACCACCTAATAATTAAAAGCATATTTCCACCCCCTAAGACAAGGGGGAAAGTGGCAATTTTTTGCCCAGTTGAATTGTGAACTCACTTGAGCTAAGATGATATATAGACTACATATCTTTGGTTCCACAGGAACTGTTCAGCTTATTCTTACAATGCTGTATATTTACTCATAAAATTAAGCAAAACAAAATGAAATAGATTTGTCTAAGATTTCCTCCCTTCTTAAGCATCAGGCTTACACTTGTGGTAGAAAGGAGGCAAAATAAAACATCTGTGTTCAATAAAGAGCTGTGTCTGTCTTAAGTTATTGTCAGCCATAAATTCACATATAGCCCCCTAGGGCTTGTTCCCACTCCTTTTCCGATACCTCCCCAAGATCTTCTTGCCAAAGCAAAATTTTGTTTAAGTTCTGGTAAAAGAGGCACACTTCAATGTCAGATAGTTTCTCAATATAAAGCCCTTCTGAGAACCATTCATAGCCAGTAGCGATTCTCAGGGATGTATTGGAGGAAGCTTTTTTTCTACTGAATAGTTTTCTACACATAAAATTCTTGGCCTGAAGGTTGCAATAAAGTACTTCTTTAAGTCTTGAAGTGAATCTTATGATACAGAGTAGTAAGTTACCATAAAACCGTTCCCGGATGAAGTGGCATTTCACGGTATAAGTACTTAACTGCAGCCGAAATGAAGTATGATGCATGTTAGTTAAGAAACAAAAGCCAACTACTAGAGTCTACCACAGATTAGCTCTTACCTATGTATTCAAACTCCTCCTTCAAAGCCATACCGTTGTGAGAAAAGCATTGCTGACATATAAGGGCATACCTAGAAAAATGAATAATATATAACTACATACCTTTAAGTAGTAACACACTGAAGTGAAATGCATTTTACACTAGATATTGACTAATAGCTTCAATATTTACTCTTAAAAGGTAACTTCCACAATTAAATTATTATCCTTTAATGCAAACTAAATCTGTCTATTAAATAGTTTTTAACATGCACTTAAAAACAATGAAATATTCTTAGCTACAATTCAATCTTCATGGCTCAACACATTTTTATTATCATCGTCACAAAATAACATCCAAATTAAGTTTATCTTTCATTAGAATACAGTCAATATGAAAAGTGAGCATTGTTAACATGGAAGTTCTTGCCTTCAGATCTGTTCAGATGTGTAATCTGAAAGCACTATAATGGTAATAAAACTGAAATGCTAAGATAATCACTTTTTTAAATTTCAAAATTTAATTTATTCACCCACTTGAGCACAGATTTTTCTCTTTGTATCACATGACTAATAAAACCCAAAGTGAAGGCTAATTTTGGCAAAATATTACCATTTTTCCTACAGAATTTCAGGTGAAGCACCTGAAAGCGCACCTGAGAATGGGCCATTTAATTACAAAAATTTCAGACAATTTAATTTGCAATTATTTTAAAATTGATCTGTCTGGCTTCCTCTCTCAAGTGTTTAGGTATTTCCTTTAGCAACATTTTACCTGTTCTGAGGACCATCACCAACCAAATATTCAATAACTCTATCCACAACTCCTCTTTCTCGAGGAAGAATCGGTCTTGCTAAAGGAGGGCCTGGAGGATGAAGACCTACGAAGACATGAATTATGTCAACATTATTTTCAGCTATATTTTTATATATAACATGATATTTCACTGTGTGCGCTAGTGTAATAAAATAATGGCACCTACTTAATATACATGGCCATATTTCTTAGTTCACTAGGAAAGCTGCAAGACTTTTAAACCCACAAGAGTTGAAAGTTCCTCTTCTGCCCGTTTAGTTTATAAGCTTAAATCACTCTACTTTTACACCTTGGATACGTAATTAAATTTATAACTTTAAAGAACTTAAGGCATCAGCAGTATTTCATGATTACTCATAGAGGCTTTTTAAGCAAAGAAAAACTCCTTGAGTTATCTTCATATACTTTCAATTCTGCATATTCAACACTTCAAGTTTACATCAATAAATCTGGCAAAAATCAATTGAAACAGTAGAAGAATTAAAGATGTTACCACAGAAGTACCCACTGGTTCCTGTGTAATTAGTACACCACATAAACATGCCTTCAGAGTGTATTCAGTCTACACATTAAGCCTGTCTCTAGCCATTTGGCACTTGTCAATCCCATGTTTAACGGAAAGTTGGATAGTTCAGATTTGTGCACAAAGAAGCCACTACTAAGATATCATTTTTCATATCCCACAAGTTTAACAAACTACTATCAGACTAAAACTCCATTAAGAACAGGTAACAGCAGTAGTTGGTACCACCTTTTTCACCTCTGTTTACATATGGCAGTTGAAGTAGACCAGTGCCACAAACTTGTCTTTCCACAAAGTTTTAAGACTTCTGGTCTATTATACAAGACCACTGCAAGCTGCCAGTTTTCATTTATGTAACTTTGATTCTTACTTCTACCTTCCTTTCTGGCCTTAAAACAGAAGTCGCTAGGCATAATGAGCAAAACACAATGTGGTAAGAAACTAAGTCTGAGTCATTCAGATGTGGCCATTCATATAACTAAGTATCTGAAATTTTTTCCCCAAAGCCGTGCTCCTGGGCAAGAGACATTTTACACAAACACCTTCTACCTTTTAACTTTCACAGATTAGAGCAACAAAGGAAAAAGAGTAACTTATGGCAGAACATGCTACATCGTGGTAAACCTCAAGATGAATGCCATGTACAGCTCACCTCCATCCTCTATGGCAAACATCAGAAACATTGTAGGAATCAAACATTTTCAGCTGCACACTCTCAAAGCACCACACACAATGAAACTAATCTTGCCATTAAGGGTGCAGTATTTCTAACAGCACAGCCTTTCAAAACACCTCTCGTCAATACCGGATAATTGACCTAAACGGACTGTCCTAACCTTTACAAGCACAATAAAGTCTGATCAGAAAATACTGCAATTGACAACCCTTCAATAAGCCCCAAAAAAGTTTCATGCACAACACAGATGTTTTTAAAATAACCCTCATTTTCACAGAAAGGAGAATGAATTCAGGAGATACCAATCAGTGAATGCATTCCCAAGCTATCCCTGTATTCTGCCAACAAACAGGAACTCACACTAAAAACTCTCACACTAGCAAGGCAGAAAACAATTCAGTTCAACATAAACTGGACCTAATGCTTCATTTTATAGATTCTGAAAAAGCTATCTAGAGAAGAATTGAGGTAAAGTATACTTCCTAAAGGTCACAAAAACCTGAAAGACCCAATACATCCATTAAAAAAGTGAATGGACAATGTCCAACGTAGGTGTGAAGTAAAGATCTGAAGCACTGATAATCTGCAATAAAATTAAAACTCTAGAATAATTTTGTGAATACCTGGCTAACATTCAAACATGTATTTAGCCCTATATTCAAAAGATCAAGCTTTCATATGACCTGTATGTCACCAATATACTAAAAGTTTCTAGAAGTTAATGAAGAAGGCAAAAATTAAATAAAGTTACCTAGAATGGAACAGCACAACATGGTCTAAGAACTTCAATTACTCACCTACTAATAACTCAACCCAACCATCTTAGTTCACATGCTGTTATGGACACCAGTAATTAATATAAACATCAAAAGCAATCATTGTAGAAAGACTGGTCATTTCTGCAAAACTTGGCAAACTCTCAACTACCTGCTGGTTATTAATTTTCAAACATATGGGAGCTCTGTGGTAATGCATGTTAAATTGATTCTCCTCTACAAAATATAACAAAAATGAATTATTAATCTTCTCTAAAGTAGAGATAATTAAGGCTATTCATATTTGTTGCAAGCCAGGCATAAAACTTAGATGCAATGATATTACTCTTATAGATACTGAATTTACATACTTTTCACTACAGCTACATGACTAAGATTTTATATGCCTGGAAGGTTTGGGGAAACTCAAGAGAAATCAGGGCTTCCACGTTAACTGACAATTGCAACGGCTTCCATTGCTACCTACAATACAATAGCACGTTTGGTCAAAATACCAGTTATTAGCAAAATAAAAAAATATATGTGCCTATAGAACATTATCACAAAAATTACATTAAATATTTTAATTATCAGGCTTGGCAACTCTTCTTTCAAACAAGCCTATTAATTTGTTTTCTTTCTTCCTCTAAACCATTTCTGCAGTAAAGGCTGAATTTCATCCAGCTTGTTCAGTATGCCCAAATCTTCCTCTAAGAAAAAAAATACTATATAGCTGATACTATTTTATTATATAGCCAGCTTCTTTGACAAAAGGAGCATACGATTTTAAACTCATTACGGAATTTTCAGTAAGCAGATTTCCATAAACATGGTTTGTAACCAAATGACCAGTTTCCTGGTGCAAGGAGCTGATTTCTGGTACTTGAAGATAATCAAGACCAACTAATGGCTTGCCTTTGCAGTTCAGTTCAGAGATAAAAACAAATTTAGCAGTTTCATAATACAGGTAAACCATTAATAACAAAAAAAAAGGCTTAATGAACTCTGCAGAGAAGTGAGAGATCACAACTTTTCATGACCACTATACTAAAGAATACAACCAGACATTTTAACATTTAGCTGCCCAAGATTGTTCATTATGAGACTGGGTGTCGGTGTATTATAGTATTATAGTCCTACTTTTAGATTGTATCATAGAAGTTTGTAATCAGGGGTATACATTTTATAAGACTTAAGTAACAAAGTTAAAAATAAGTAACATAGGGCAGAGAAAAGTCTTCTTGATCACTATATAAAGAGCAAGGAACTACTCCACACTACAGTGATGCCCAGAAGATTCTTGGCAAGTTGCACCCCTTCTATTTTCAAGACAGCATTTCATCTCCTTTCTTGCCTTGTGATCCAATTTGCCACACATCCTGCAACAAACAAGAGGCCTGGCACTAACGCATACACAGGTTTACCATCCACGAGGAGAATGAGAACCAGCACCTCCCCCCCAAAGCTCTGAAGTTTTGCTATCCCTCCTATAGAATCTAGCTCATATTCCGTTTAATAACATCCAACCCATCTGAACACCAAGCCAGAAATCAAGGGAAAAAAATTTCAGGGTATGAAACCAGTTTTTTAAGGAGCACTCATTTCTGCCAGATTTCAATCTGTTGCTAGCCTTTTGACTCTTGTACCAAAATAATAACGCAATTTTAGAAGAATTCAGCTACCACATAGATGGCTTTTCTGGTACATTTGGTATTTTACACTTTAATCTATGAGTATAGATTGCACGACTGTACCTCCTAGAGTAAAAATTTAAATAAATGTCAAGATGCATGTTAAAAAATATGTGCAGGGTTTAGTGAGCAACATGAATGTATTCTGAAAGTGTTCTCCTCTGTACCTGATTTATATAAGTGTAGAGCTCTTCTAAACTAAGAACATAAAAAGGTATGCTATATTGTTGACTACAGAATACTGCAAAGTTTTATTGCCATTTAAACAAAGAAGCCATAACAGTTAAATGAGCTCAGGCAATAGGTTTCAGCATCAAAAGGTGCCAGCTGTAAAGAGTTATGGCTAATTGAATATGGAACTCCTGCTTAATCAGATAACTGCTCTGCTATTTCCAAATGAAATGCCATTTCCATACTGTCTGAAAATGGCCTATTTTATTGGTAACCAGAGAAAACAATATAAACTGTAAATAACATTAAGTGCTCTGTTTACCCATTCCAGGCACTGAAGTAGCAGGAGATGCAGGGCGTCTTGGTGACTGCAAGGATGGCACAGCAGTTCTTTCTGGGGGTCCGCTCACAGCTGATGTGTCTCTCTGCAGATTAGGAGATGCTGGAACCAGTGATTTTGGAGAGCCTTGTTTAGGAGTTGCAGGCAGGGGTGCAGAAGCATTTCTTTGAGCTGTGGTCCTCTGACGAATTTCTGACAAGAACATGTGCATACTGAATTTAACATCTAGCATCACAAGCAAGAGACTACTAAGAGTACATTCACATCATTATTCCAATCAGCAAATTACAGAGTCAAACAAAACCAGAAAGGTCTCTAACTAAAGACCACTAGCTGCCTAGCTGACCATTCCATAGAAATAAAATACAGTATTCTGTGTGGGGTTTAATAGCAATAATTATAAACTGTTAAATACTTTCGGTTAAATTCTTCTAGAAGAAAATTAGCAGATATCTACCTGACGATTCTGTTCTCTAAGGCAGAATGTTAGAGACATGAACAGCTAGATTCACTATATGTGGTTAACAGGGACAACTTAGTCTCTAAAAGGTACACCCCAAGAATGCCTACAACATACGGCTATTGTACCCTACATAGTTAGTGTCTAGCATTCACATTAGTTTGAACAAGCTTGCTTGTCTTCCTTCACGACAAATGGAATTTAACATTAGAATTGGACTTTAAATTCATCTCCTCAAGTTTCAAGATTAGAGAGATTTTATCTGCTGACTTTGTGTGTCAGGCTGGAAGACATTAAACCTTTAGCAGGCACTTTACTGGTCCACTGGCAACCAGCCACAGGGAGATGGTTGTGCTGAAGTCTGAAGGAATGATCCCTGTCCTCGGAAGTAAAACACCACCACACTAAGCTTCTGTACAGGCTGGAGGAGACAGGGAGTGTGTGACAGCAGCTTACACTACCTAAGAGAGAGTTGCTATCACTAGAGTACTAGGTCAAACATAAAAGTTCTGCTGGAAAATCGCCAACACCTCGTGCCACGAAATTGCAACACACATGGGCACACGTCCTTGCCTACTTATCGGTACATATAAATAGGATTAACATACACAAGAAGAAAGAATAAAAGACCCTGTGGTACCATAAGTTAGAAGACGGCAACTGCACAAAGTCTTATTAAAAAGCCACCTAGTTCAGTTTCCTGCAGAGCAGAACAAATTACTAGTTTTCCCCTGACACACCTTCATGTGCATGACTGCATTACTTCCCACAACTTCATCCTCCAAGCTACATCACCCAATGAGTATGAAGATTTTGTATTTTAACTTGGTTTTAACAAGTTTGTCCCCTCTAAACCTTTAAGAATCTGGAAACCTGGATAAATTGGTGAGGTAGTTGCAGAAATTCCTTTAAGGTTTCCTGGGTGACTTGTTTCTATTTTGAAAAATGCCCCTGTGTTGAAAGTTTTATTTTAATGAAGAAGTCATTTATGAACTTCATCACTGATATTTCTTTGAAAGGTTTTTGTGAGAGACATTAGTAGTAACCTTTCAAGTCTAAATACACTAGAATAGTTGCATCATCCCTTCCCTGCCATCTGACCAACAGGCAGGATTCATTTACAAACAATGTATTGCTTTTGCCCCACAATTTATTTATCCATATGTTCAAGTTTGTGTTATAGAGTCTGCTCATGTACTAGTTCCAAAAAAAAAAAAAAAATCAAGCTAAAGGTATGCAATTTCCCAACTCTTCTCAACTCCACAGACCTTTAAAGAAAGTGAGTGATAAATACGAAGCCTGACTCTGCTTATTCCAAGATCATTTTAAGTATCTATAAAAAGACATTTTAAACCGCTGCTAAGACTTTCTTCATTCTTTTTCATTAAAAAGTCTGCTTTATTGTGTTTTTACATATAAAAATGTCAGAGATCATGAATAATTTCTACATACGATGTTACTTCTGCGTTTTGAAGGCTGTCTTGCTGTATCACGTGGTTTAAGTATGTCAAGTTTTGGTTGCTTAACAGCTCTGAGTCTGTTTTGATAGGTCACAGATATAACCGTGTTTATTCTAAGCCCATAATACACTATTTTTAAGCAATTTCCATGCCACCTGCAACAGTTTTGCCCCCTTTTCCTGTTATTTTTGAAGGGTCGTTTTTGGCAAGCCTCCTTTGAAAAGGCTTTCAATTTTTAAGAAGTTACTGCTATTTTAATGACTCTCTCCCCATATTTTTGCTCCTACAAAGATGTCAAACTCGAGTACTTTACAATCAGTATTAGAGACATGTTTCAGCATTTTCAGTCTCATTACAAAGGTAACAATGAAAGACCCATTGCTAGTTTCCACAAAATGGTATCAGGTTATTCACAAGGCTTTTGGTTTTTCCCCCCCCTCCACTTAGAGGGGATAAAACATACAGGTACTGCTGATGTAGTTTTAATGACGTTTTGCAACTTCCCAAGGTTTTTTTCTTCCCTAAATGATTTTTGTGTATCTGCAAAACAACTGTATGAAGACCAGTAGCTAACTTAAAAAGCACAATGGAGTCCAAATTCTACTGTTACTGGCACTGAACAATACAAATACACAACCAGAAACATTACTTAACGGGGCTGCTATTCACAAGGGATGATTCAGTATGATCTCAAAGAATATTAAGATATTGCCAGTGGTGAGACAGCTGTATCTTTCATGTTTACAAGCATAACTATTTTATTTCTCCCTCACTTTAAAACTCCTTGATTTTGGTAGAGAAGAATACATCATTTTTAAAGAGGTAGAGCACGATGTAGGTCGATGTATAGTTCACATTAACTTGTTGGTTTTAGTAACAAAGACCAACCAAGAGTTTTCCTTTTCCTCTCAACGCCTGTACCCATGCCACAGCTTGCAACCATCTGTTATTGCATTATTTTTAATTCAGGTCATTGAGTGCTCTCATTTCCAATAGAGCCCTGCTAACAGTTGTATTAGCACAATGAAGGGAGCAGGTATCAACAACAGGATATTGTTGACAAATATTTATTCCACTGCCAATATATAATTATCCTATATTTTTTTTTCATTCAGCCTAAGTACTGAACAACTACATGCTAATTAACTCTACTCCTCAAAACGCTCCTGAATAGATTTGTCAAATTACTTCCCTTCTGGATTTACAGGTGCTTTCTTGGGCCAAACTCAAGATTCATCTGAATCATCTGTTAAAACTAAAATTATTTAAGAAGTGCACGTCAAAGCCACAAAAACTGCATAAAGAGCTAAATACATATGAAAACTAGGGCACTACCAGATGTTTTTCTGAGATGCAACTATTATGTAATGCTGATTAAATCTTTGTACTAATTAGAATGATGTGCAAGTTGCCATTTCAACTGGTAAGTCAAAAACATACCGACTAACTAACCTTTCGTCAGTTGCCTCATACACAACATTGTCCAATCTGATTACACATTGGTCATTACTTACCCTCTTTTCAAAAAGACTCAATTACAGAGCTCAAGTTAGTGAGTTCTGCTGCCTGGCTACCTTGTGTCCAAAGCGAGCAAAGAGAAGATCAAGGAAGCTTTAATGTTAACTTGATAACAGATATTTTACTATTCCTGGTCACTATAGTTCTACCACATATTCCAAAACACACCACGACCACATTGAGGTGTCGCCTAGTTAAAGTTATATGCTGCACAGAACAGAAGATAATATCTGGTTTGGACAGGTATTATTTAGTGTGAACAGCAATAAGCTATTAATTTTTTTTTTTAAGATAGAAACTGAAATAATTACTACACATACAAAGAACGGGTTATTTAGAAAATAAGTCTCCACAATTTCAGAAGCTGAAGCTAAACAGTGTCCATTCTGAACTATAATGCATCTACAAAATACAATAGCCTGAATATCCACTTTTATATGGACAAAAAGTAGCATCAATTCTAAATTCAATGTGTTAGAAAACAGATTGGAAAAAGAGAAAAGAGGAATCTGTGCTCTATCAGAACAAAATTATATAGAATCATTTAGGTTGGAAAAGACCCTTAAGGTGATCAAATCCAACCGCAAACCATGATAACATACAAAATTCTTTTTCCAAAATTCTTTCCACGGCTGAACTGCACTTTTATTCAGGATAAAGTAAATTAATTACTTTAATGTGGATGGACCCAAAGAAATTGATTCATGTTTGAATAAGAAACGCACTTTACATTTTCACAACGGAGTCCCCAGTTATAGGTCTCTGGTTCACACCACAGTCTCAGAAAGCAGCACTTACATACTTCTCAAGCGAAACTAAACTGAAAGATGCCCTCCACCCAGTCCATGAGACTAGTTTACAGTTAAATAAAAAAACCCTAACTAAATATATACACACACATATATATAGAGTGGGCAAACTCCTCTGCAACAACTGTTTCACTCTACAAGTTTACTCCTCTTATACTACATTTATTAATGCAGACCACAGTCTATAGTGGCTGGCTCTCATAGCCCTCTCCTCCTCATAGCCCTTCTATTAACAGTTCAGTCAAAAAACAACACAACACACCATATTCTGGACCCAGCTAACCTGCTTTTGACTAACTCACATCACTGGATCAAATGCACACACCTTGTGCTTTATAAACCCAAACATACACAAGACTAGTTAACAAAGAGTGAGCAACTCGCTTGTCACCATCGCTACTAACACAGCACGGGCAGCGGGGAAGAAAACAATCATTGAACTTGTCAAGAGTTTCAAAAATGCTGGTGATATCCCTTAATAAAGCCAGGGTAAATAAAGACTTCTCATTGTCTATTTTATTTATAGCTAGTTATCTCTAGGTCTCTACATAGAAACACACTTTCCCAGGTAGTTCCATCCCCTGGTCAGCATTACTTGCATTCTACAGATCTGTCACCCTTCTTCTAGAGTGATTTCTAACATCTCTCAAGGAGAAGGATGAATATAAAGAGTCAAAAAAAGCCTACCTAAATATTACAGGCATGACAGAAAATTCTTGGCAACCACACATGAGCTGTATTAAGACAGAACAGAACAGGGTGTCAGAATGGCCCTTCAGCCTTAAGAAAACTATGAATGCCACAGAAATGGAACGATGGGAGAGACAGGTGAGGAGCATACTTGAGAAAAAGCTGTTGTGCCTAGGACATCAGAAGAGATAAAAGCTTTACTGCTAACGTACTGCACTGCAGCTATTCACTGTCAACGTCAACAAGTAAGGACGAGCTAAAAATGTTTTCATGACAATTTGAAGCTAAGCAAGAGGAACAAAACAGTGGATTTGACCATGCAGCTTATAAACACCTCCGTTAGTAAATCCAGGTGCTCTGCTGCATGCCCATCAAAACCAGCACTCCAAGAGCAAAAAATGAGACAAGTAAAAGTTTGGTTAGTCACAAGAATTAGACAAAGTTGGCAATTCTAAAACAAGCTCTGAAGCAATCTATTTTATGGAAGATTATGCACATCAGATTCTGCAGTTCAATTTGAGCATCACACCCTACATGTCTAAGTTGGTTATAATAGCAAATTAGTACTCACACTGAGACAGACAGGTATTTTCAGCATTATAATACAAGGTGGCCTTTATACTGTATTAATACTAGCATTTACAGTTTAACTACAGCGTATTATATTCAACCTTAAGAAAAACTTCACAATAGTTTGTTTGCATAATATTTTTTTTTTAATTTACAGGCCATATTTTTAATGCAAACATTCTACTGGCAGAGTGTGGGGGAGAGATCTTTTCAGTCTTGAAGCCTCTGCACGCAATCTAGAAACACGGCTTCCTTGAAAGGCATGCAAGTTTTTTTCCTATTTCTTTTATTATTTTATTCAATAGCACCTTTAAACTGAGTAACATAAACTAGTAAAGAACTGTCCACTCTTTGCATCTAGAAAACACCCGATTTCTGCACTTGCTTTGTGGAATGTCTCCATCCACCACATAAAAATAGTTTAAGCACTGCATTAAGAAAGGTCTTAGTAGCCAGAAATAGAAATAGAATTGAAAAGTTAAGTCAGTGAACATTGCATAAGATTTGAAAGCACCTAAGTATTTTAGAAAAATTGCAAGTATGACACAAGAAGTTAATTTTGTCTCTGCTTTAGCAACAAGCAGCATTAAACATCCTGTTATCTAGAAGAACACCAGCCTTCAGTAACAGATCCCCTGTCTGAAAAATGCAGAACGGTAATGGGCATAGTCTAATAAACAGTCTATTAACCCTAAATAAAGGTCAATTGATCTACAAATCTTATCATAGAGAGACTTCTAGAGTGGAAATTGCTACAAAAGACAAGTATCTATGCTAAAGAGCAGCCACTTTACAGGGCTATTACCTTGTCCAGGTCTTGGGGTTGCAGATGTTCCAGCAGATGGCAGTTCAGCCTCCTGCCAATTAATTACAAATAACATTATCTGAATGTTGGGCTCCATAGTACCTTTCATATTAAATCAGTATCAACACCAAGATTCTTACCTTTGCACTTGATTCTGGATCAAACCTGTCAAGGATTAATTTAGCAGTCTTGTATGTTTCCTTCTCCATTACTTCCTCAAGCTGCAAACAAAAGGTTTCACACATGAACACAGAATTCTTCCAAGTATTTCCCCCCCCATATCCTCCTATTTACAAGCAACTTATTAATGTTACAGAAAGGTGAAGCTCAGTCCAATGAACCAGTAGCATGTTCAGATACCTGCAGATTTGCTATATTCCATGGAAATTAAATTTTGCTTTCAAAAATAGTTTCTAAACCCTAATGGGCTACTTGTATTTAACAGCTTTATTGCAAGGAAACGCCAAATATTGCTAATTGTTTACATATAATGAGGAGAATAATTACATGCACCAACTTCAATAATGGAATGTGCAAAAATCTATCAGCCATCATTATTGGAAGTTATTAGACATGACAAGCGAATGACAGGCAATTCCTTAGATTTATTTCCTCATAGCACTTAATGCTATTAATTTAAGGAAGGTCGTTAGCCAAGTGGTTTACAGAATAAAGTCTCTGTGCCAATTAACTGCTGTCAGCATTGATTTTAGATTATTTATTAGCAGAAGCAATTAGCTTGCTGCAAATGCTGTGAAAACTCACTAACTAGAGAACAGCCATGGAATTTGCTCAAATTACTTTAAAGGCTGGATCTCCATCTTTACAGCAATTCAAACTGCTTTTCAGAAAAAAGGGAACATGTTAAGAATTTAAATAAAAAAATTTACTGAGAACTATGCATACTTTAGGGAGTGTAATTAAACCACTTCATTATTACAGAGTTTTATTTACAATGCACTCAAGTGGCTTTATAGCTAATACATGGCCTTAATTAAAAAAGTAATCACTAGTAAAGTATCATTTTGGTGGTTAACAACCAACATGAGAAGCAGCTTAACTTTAAAACAGAGATAGCTGAAGTTATGACAAAGAGCTGATATGTATAGAAATTATAACGTATTTTACAGTATCTTAGGCAAACCTTTTCTCCTAGATATGCTGACTAATGGCCATGTTCAACTAAAGGAGGGGGTTGTTTGTTCTTAAGTTTGCTGTTGGCATAAACTGCAAAACTGAAAAGGTCAGTGATCAAAAAATTAAGTTGTCTCAAACTCATTTATCCCTGCTAAAATAACTTATGGTGCATGTTAACATGACTTTTATACCATTATTTAGCTAGTAAGAAACTAAAGTTTCGGCCAATCTGTGTATCCAGGCATTGTAGGAGTTTTTGCTTTAGACAGATCTCAGAATTATAAATAGACCTCATAAGCCAAGTAAAATTCACTCAATTTAAAGGATACACAGTATTCATTTAACAGCTCACTCCTACACACACTACCAGAAGTTTAAGACAAGTAATACTACCCAGGCTGTTAATTAAGGACTGTTGAAACAAAAGGGAGTGAAGAGGGAAGTAAAAATCAATTTCCTAAACTTGTATTTCAGCAGGACTTTGGAGTTAACCCACTAACTTCGTAAAACAAATGCCACACAGTGCAATAAGATCAGAATTAAGGGCCTAATAGGAAAAATAAAGTATTTATTGCTTATAAAAGTGAAAACCATAAGGCAGATCTTTATATGAAGCAGCAAGGTTAGCGAGGTGAAGCTGCAAAGCAGGGAAGTGTTAACAGTCAGTGTCAATATCTGGCCCTCAAATCAAAATTAAAAAAAACTCAAGTCACTTTACATCAATGAATGTATAATGTATCCAATTGTCTTTATAGCCACACAGAAAAGAGAAACACTCTTCTGCAGAACTAAGTGACCTTCAGGATGGGGAAAAAACAGAACACTCCACCATCACTTGACACCTTCTTTATCTAACACACTTCTTGCTACAGCAGTGTTGGATAGGATGGTAGTTATTTGTGGATATATCAAGTTTTGCAAAAACAGTAACATTATTTTGAAATGGAAAAAATTAGCTCATCACGAGATTCAGATGTCAAAGTTATTCTTCACATTATATAGTTATTGGATAATTCAACAAGTTACTCTTCATATTTTGAAATTCATAGACAGCTTTTTAATTCTAGTACAGCTGAATCTGAACAGGAGTTCATTCAGCTTCACAACGGACTCTTTACACATTTCTTGAGAATATACAGAAATTGTCAAGATTTCTATAAGCACACTCACAGTTCTCATGGTTTTACTTCTAGGATACATTTTTCTAAAATCAAGTTTGGCTGGTAATATCAAAGAAGGAATCACATAGATTAAAGTTCTCGTACTCTTTGAGCAAACTAGTATAGTTACTAGAAGCAAATAAGGGCCTGCATAAAATTTAAATAGCAACTATACATTTGCATAGCCAAAGAAACTGGCTTATGCACTGCCACAGCAAGCACATTTATAAATGCAAATCAACATACTGACTTCTGGATTTTTCACCATCTTGAAGCATAACCTTGGAAAAGTTAACCTAGTGCTGAGTGCTGGCTCACTAACGCAGCAAATTGCTCCACACCCTCTGCTCTTTTTCTGTAATACACTCTTCTCCAAGATCCGAAAACTTTTCCCACAAAAACATTTTCTACTGTCTGCCAAGGGCTAATTCATAGTCCACTATTATCAAGTTTAAATGCTGAGTAACCAGAATCACAAGTGAAGTCTATGTGAAATTTAATACCAGCCTAATCATGGATTTTTTCGAACTTATTTCATGGAATCAACCACATAATAAAGAAGCATGGTCATGTACCACATTCTCTCCTATGAGTAATTGCACAGATGGCCTCGTTTCCAACTGGCAACCAAACAGAATTCCTGTGGCAACGACATCAGTTGCCTATATTGAAAAGTAATGCGAGCTATTTGTGTTCACACAAAGCTACAAGATGCATTGCAGTCTACCATGTAAAATACACAAGTACACATAGCAAAAGTTTCCTTAAAATAGGAAATAAATCATTTATGCCACAATAATCAACTGCCCTCTCAATAGATCCAGGCAAACAGTAAAACAACCAAACTAACTGTTTTGTTTAAACACTGGATGAAAGAAATACCTCATTCAATCATTCATCAGCTTCCAATCACACATTTGCAGTACTCCAGCATATATCAGGTAGACTGGGCTTATACAACCATCAACTCCTAGTGGAGGTTTTTTTTCCACATACTGAAGATAATCAAAATATCTACAGTTTTCTATGCCTGGAAGGCTGAAGGTATAAGGTTCATTAAACAAACAGTTATTTTGGAAAAAAATACAACACATGCATTCTTGAAATCAGACTTTTTCTTTTCCCTTAGAAAATTAACAGATGCAGCTTTCTAAATTCTTATCTGAAATGGCTAGGAAGTCTGTCCAAGTCTAATATTACACTCAGCCTACAATAACAGAATAGCTGAGCAAACTTCAGCAAAGTTTAATTCTAACATTAGCGAAGTAATTACTATACTATCTTCACGACTCTGTCCTCCAGCTAAGATCTACCCCACCTTTAAGACTGCTGCTCCAGGTAAAGTCTTCACTAATTCCCACCTGAAGCAGCTTAATACATGTCCTGTGCCCTTGCTTTAATATGCTTAACCCTCTGAACTTGCTCATCTATACACATTCAGGCTTAAGGGCTGACATCCTCATTAACTGAGGACTCTAAGGCCAAAATTACAGCAACACAATCACAAACACAACCAGAGTACCCCTTACAATCAAGGAGGGACAAAAAAAAGTTGTATCTTGAAGTAGTGCCTTAATTATAGGTAATGAACATAATCCCTACCCCCAATCCATAAAGAAACACTCAACATGTTTTAAAGCATACACCCAGAAAAAACATAGCATAGAGAGTCAGTTCTGTGGGAAATAAGTATTACACAAACTTGGAGTTGAAGTAGAGGACAGACAATATTAATGGATATTTCCAGATTAAATATCTATATTTCTGTTTGCCTAGTATTTTACCCAAATGAATATCTATGTAATTATGCCAGGAAAGACTGAAGTCTTTTGAACAAAACTAAAGTCCTATTAAGCAGCTCACTGCACAGCCACCGAGGTATTTTATCTACTAGATGAGGAGTTTAATCCCTGATAGGTACCCTTCAGCATGTAAGTAATGTCACTAGGGAAAAGGTGGACCACATGCCTGTAAAACAAATACCATAACATTTTTCAAAAGGACAATTGTTCTTAATGGAAGTTTTCTCCAGCAATTGGGTAGCTGAATTGCAATAAAATGAAAAAACATAGCTGTTGTGACAGGCTGACAGTGGCTAGACAACAATGTGCATTACAAATAAACAGGAAATACATAATTTACTTATCCCAGATACTGTGAGGATCACAATCTTAGTAACTAATCCTATTTGCAAACTCAGTAGCAAATCAGAATCCAACAGGGAGAAAAAAAAAAAAAACACACACACACACACACAAACCCTCTCCCTCCTCCCTTCCCATTATTTTACTTGGTAAAACAAAACAAAAACCCTTACCAAAAGTCCTAAAGAAGTTAATCCCAAACAAAACCAAATCCGAATACTATCAAAACCAAATTATTACAGAATGTAATTTTATGAGTGTTTTTATCTGAAATACAAATTATATTCTGTCTCATTACCTGCATCCACTTTCAGCTCATTTCAACATGCTAGGTTTCATGCATGATGATTTAATTTTATTGCTTAATTGAATACCTTTCAATGATGATGAAACTCCTGAGTTAATCTCCTGAGTAAAAAATACCAACACTGCACTGATTCAAGAGGCTGCAGTAAGTCTTCTGTTTCTAGTTCCTTGCTAGGAACCAGGCATCCACAAGATCAGGAAGTAGTCATGGACTTTTCATTCCCTCCGATTGAAAAATAGCTGAGTTACAGGTTATTGGACTTCCCAGAACTCTGTTTTACTAATCCTATTTAGAAGTTTGCCTTTAACAATTACAGCATGACATGCGTATATCTTAATAGCAAATTATATATCCAGGTTTAAACTCTCCACAGTTACAGTATAATTTCTATATTGTTCACATAGCATTCATACAGTTTTATTTTTAACTACTGCCCACTCTTCTACAATGGGTTATTTTTTGCATATGGAAAATACACATTTACATCTTGTTTCAACAGAATGAATTCCCAAAGCTTTCCCCTTCATAAACCAGCTTTTTCCTGACTAATCTTTTATTCAATACCTTTTCTTTAAAGTGCTTCTCACATAAAAAAAAAAATCAGCATTACTAGTTCTTCTAGAATAAATACAAATATTTTCTTGATTACAGAAAAATAAACTTATTTAACTGAAATGAAGGCTTTAAATTTAAGACTCTAAAAGCTGTTTTGCTCTCCATTGTGCTTTTTCTGTTCCAAGAACCTTCCCTCCAAAGCTGCTCATTGACTATGTAAATTGGAGAGATTAACTAAATTCAGTTCAACAGTTTTCATACAGTTAATTAAAAACATAGTTATTATACTCATTTATTTCGTTCTCAGAAAATGTAAGCCTCTCCAACCCCTTTTTATCACCTCTCCAACCAAAGGACACTTCCATTTAATAGATTCCTTAACATAAAGATTAGCAGACATAAATATTAGCAAATCCTCTTTACCAAAGACAATGACATAATTAGGTTACAGGTTACCATTTTTACTTCTACATTTTAAAAGTGATAAAAAAAAAGAATGGCAGATCAGTGAAATCTGTTTCCCCCATAAAGGTCATATAATACCAGGCTCTTACCTGGCTCCTTTTTGGTAGCTTTGTTGTGGGTTTTCTATTAGGTTAGCTACCATGACAAAATTCAGAAGGCATGAGACGAACACTTTGGAAAACTCATTAACAATAAAGCTTCATAGCACAACCTTTGGAGTTTTTTAGGGGGAGGAGGTGGTGTCAGGTTTTGTTTGGTTGGGGTTTTGTTGTGTTTTGGTGGTGGTGGTTTTTAAGTTTGCCTTGCAAGACAGAGATGATGCCAACAATGAGTAAACAGAGAACCTCCTTATTGAATGATTAAGTAGAGAGGAAGCAGCTTTCAGTGTTACAAACTTCACAAAAAGTGCAAGTTATTCAAGACCCAGAATCTTTTCCATCCTACGTTTGTCTTACTGAGATTAAGCATTGACCCAGTTGAAGCAAATACCAGTTTTATACCGTTAGCGCATCCACACAGCTCATAAAATAGATAACATCAAGAGAAATGACAGGATTGATACATGACAAGATACATTTTTAGAGGAAAATGTAATGGAAAAAACACGTAGTACAAAATTAAGACAGAGAAGGATGGGAAATAAGTGGGTGATGCATTTAAGATACAAACAATAATCTGTTACTTGATAAAGTGAATCCAGACAAGATGGAAGTCCTTTGTGTAACTATTAAAGATACAGTTGCACTCTATCAGCTTAAATCAGTGCAACATTAACACTTTTTATAGTCCTCAAGTAAAGAAAGTAGTCAGCAATGAGTAGGTTAAAGCATACATTTTCATTCTCTGACAAAACAGAATCACTATCCGTAGATCTAGCAACACTAAAACAGTGGGTTACAAAGAGACAGCGTATTCTCATATGCAAGCAGTCCATCCTGGGGTAAGGAAAACCTTGTGTGGTACTAGAAAACACAAAAACAATAGCAATAGTCCAACTTTCCCTTCTCCACTCTTGATCTATATATTACAATCAAACTCAAGTTGTAGAGATGCAAAAACACTTCAGTGGACCATAACAACTAGCTTTTTGTGAAATTTTACTTACTATTTTTTTCTTTTGAGACTTTAAATCTTCCAGTGCATCATCTAAAAGGAGGACACAATACATTAGTTTTCAAATAGAAGAGAGAATTTCAGCACACTTTAAACACTGAGTTTGCTTTGCAAAATTAAGAAAAAATACGCACTGATCACTACCAACTCTGCAACATTAGTAAACTTTGCATAAACTAAAGTTTTTATGTGAAAATAAATCATTTTAAATAGTGAAACTGCTTATAAATTATAGCCCACTGTTATCACTCTAGAGTTATAACTATTAAAAAATTTTATGTACCATTTCCTCATTAAGCAAACCAATTCTAGCCAGTGCCCTGCTTTGACCTACATTAAAACTGGTACAACAATGGACCAAATACACTTAATCTCAGGAGTCAAACTACAGAAAAAAAGGTTGAAGCCTGAGTATTAATATATCTATTTGAGTACCAGATTTACTGGCTTCAGTATTTCACATAAGCCTCTTAACATATGCTAGTTTCAAATGCCAGGTCAATTCTGGGCTTCACATCTCAATCTCTTTCACCCTTTCAACACTTTCAGACTACAGCAAAACCTCTAGTTTTGTACGAAAAGCCACCAGAAGGTCATTTTGCTACTAAATGTTAAGAGTCTGTTACAACTAGTAGGCACAGTATCGAACCACTCTAAAAGGAAGGGAAAGAAGAAAGGTCAAACACACATAGGATTTTTCTTTAAGTCAATGCTTGCAGCTTGGCACTCATGGCTCACTGTAATAAACCGTCGCCTAATACAGAAGATATTCTTTTGATAAGTCCATTTTCTACTACCTGCTTCACAGAAAGTAGAGTTTAACAAAAACTTTACAACTTTTTCCCCTTCTCAGCTCTACTGGGCACCAGCACTTCACTTCTTGTAAGATACAGCTATTTTTACCCATTTTTCAGTTTTAAAAAAAAAGAAAGTTTCATAAAATGACAAGAAACAAAACTAACAAGCTAAATAAATATATAAAGATACAAAAAAGGTATGTAAGTATGCTGTACACTGTTTAAAGTTACTTCAGGAACACTAGTTACTTGAAATTAAGGGACACAATTACTTGAACTTTTCCAAAAATGTAGGAACCCATTTTGATAAACCACTTTATTAAATGTGCAAAATACTAAAACTGGACACATACATATTTGTAAGTGTACACAGTGAAAGGGTAACTACAACAATCCATTCTTAGTTCAGACAAACAGGACGTGGAACAAGATCATATTTAGCACTGGGCTGGACCACAGAAGATAGATAATTCCAGGAATTGTGCATCTTCATATCAATAAGGTATCTTGCTCCCCTAAATTTTACATTTATATTAGAACACAGCCTCTCACGCAGCCCCATACAGGTTAACATCTTGAAACATACTGCAGTGCAGTATGGTATCATGCAGACAAACGGCATGATACAGTCAACTGTCAAGTTACTTAAGAAACAGAAGCTGGTTTTGGTACAGAAATGCCTAAAACATCTTCAAGCATCACTTCCCACAATGCAATGCCATCAGCTTAAAGCGTGGGAGTTTGTTTCTGATCACTTTACCTCCTGGGTTAAACAAGAGCCTCATGAAACACCTGCCCTTTCAAACATGGCCAAATGGCAACTACTGCAAAATACTCTCAAGAAACCAAAATATCTCATTTTAATTAAACATACAGGAAAAAAAAAAAAAAAAGAACTCATAGTAGAGAACTCAATACCTGCAAGATACCTCATTCATTTTTCCCATACTTTGGGACAGATCAGCCTAAATCCTCCTCAACAGGTGTTTGCTTGACCAGTCTTAAAAACTGAAATGCCATCATCTCTCTGCATCGCCCTCCCTAGGGTTTCACTAGGAATTGTCCTCATTCAGAGCATGGTTCCCAGAGCCAGTGTATGCTGGATATCCAGTATAGAGCTTTACAGTATTAAACAGCCATCTCCAGTGACTCAGTGTGTAATATTAATTTATCCCAGAATAAAAGGCCAGCTTTGAGCCATTCAGTTGCCAGTTTGCTCTCTCAGCTATGTTTTCTCCTGCTTTACTACTGTAACTCCTGCACTGCACATTTGTTTTCTCTTTTCCAAATAGAAGATTTTTATCTTTGAGATTAAACACTTTTTTTTTTTACCCAATTTCTGAAACAATGCAGTAATAACTCCTTTTGGCATGTTCTAACATCTACTAAAACCCTTTATACACAGGTTCAACAAATGCACTGGACTTGCCTGTATGCTAAAAACAGCAATAAAGACATTTAAACAAAGTAGAAAAAAAATACATACTTTTCTTTTCTTATCCAGCCATGAAATGCAAATATATATTCACCTTAGAAATGAATCACACTGCACCACAGAATATATCGACGATTTTATTTCTACATAAAAATGTATGTCCTATGCTTGCATATCAAATGCAAACATTAAGTTTAAGAAAAATTCCAAAAGTGATGTTTAACTCGTAAGCTGTCACAAATTAAATACATCATGCTGTTCTGCAAGTCATAAAACACAGTGCAACACTGAGGTTTTCCTGTATTACTGCTCACATCACCATGAGATATTGTTACAGGCTGGACTGCTTTTAAAGAAAGTCTGAAATGAATTCTAACTACTGCAGACACGTGCCACAGATGCAGATTCATTCTAATGCAAAATTTAAAAACAGCATGTTCTTTAACAACTTTTTATATATATTTGAACACCTGCATTAGTCTCTTTTGTTACATGACTCCCATTTTCCTTAGCTCTCAAAACAGCACAGAAACACCTGCTTATCCCTTTTCCACTCAGGAAAACATAAGCATGCTTTTGAGAGCTTGGTAGAGAAAAGCTATCTTCACAAACACGGTAAACACATCTGCTATAAATCTCTTCTCTTATACATAAAGACAAAAGATCAAGACTGCTGGAATTCTTGCAAGATGCAAGTATTAAGGGAACTGCTACTATTGTTTATACTTTCTTTCCCTCACTCCTACACTACATTTTACTCCATTACACTTTGAAGCATGCAAAGATGGGAGAAAAGTTACCACAATTTTCTAAGTGAAGCAAAAGATTAAGCAGTTTGCTCCCCATTCTTTCAAGAAATGTGTGGTAGAAACAGTTTGGCTAACATTACCCATTTCAGCATCCACAGTTATTTTCCTGGAAGCCAAATTACCCAAAACATTTACATTTTTATAGTAAGCATCATTTCCAACTAGTTCCATATTAAAAAAAAACCAAACAAACAGAAAAAAATACTTACTATTCCTTTCTGTCCTTTTGGAAAAGAAAAAAATGAGCAGTGTTCTTATACACCAGATTCTTTAAAACAGAAAGAAGAATTATATTAATGAAAACATATTATAGTAACCATTTTTGGAGTCATTTAGCAAACAGGATAGCTAATGCAGAAGACTTACCAGACAAGATTTAACTTTGCAAATAGAAAAACAGAAATCTTCAAACAATATTTATACAGACAACTAAAAATTAAATCAACATCTTGTCAACAAGACATCAACACTGACCTAAATAAAATCCACCTGTCTATTAAAATTTAACCAAGTATTACTCTAGGTAGAAATACTAAGGAAGCAGCAACAAGAAAGATGGGAAGTTCAGTGGGAACTTTCTAAAATCAAGATATGTGTAGCTAGCTGAAAATTACTTAGTCATCACTGCTTATTTGATAGATTTATGATGCATGTTATCCAGAAAACCAAGCTTACCAGCTAAGGCCCAAAATTAAGACCTAGGAGATTTGTTGGAAGAATTCAATACCAATGAAAACCATGAGATACAGCTACTGTACAAATGCTCTCCCAAGCAGAGTTAACTGACCTGACTCCTGGCAATTTTACAGAGCTCTGAATCCTCTCAGTTTCTGCAGGGTTTCAGCTGACTTAACTCAAACAATGGATCAGTTTATCTGTGCTCAAGACAAAGACAAACTGATCTATGATCATTTTACATTTGAAAGATCTCTCCTCAATCATCAGGACTTATTTGTTCTGAAGCTTAGAAATGCTTGTAATTATTAAGCTGACACTTTTCCTGGCAAGTTAATCAGCCTAAGCCAAGTGGCAAATCTCATACTTCAAACCCTTCCAAGCATCTTATCCAAAACCCTCCTAGTACCAAGAACTATATAATTAAGCCTTAAGTGCCAATGTTTCTTAAAAGGAAAAAAAAAAATCTTATAGGCTAGAAAGGTTCTCTGAATAACAGCTAACATAAGAAAGCATGCAAAAGGCGATAAGATGTCAAATAGAGTTTCAACTTAATTCATAAGAACATGTTTTGCATTTATATAATGGCTGCCCAGCTCAAAATGCTTTCAAGTATTAACACCACAACCTGAGTTAGGCAAGTTAGACAAGGCAACTGGAAGGCTAGTGTAATCTATACGAGGTCAGAGAAACAGAGAAAGAAGTTTAACTCTATTCCACGTTCAAAGCTGTGCTCTAATAGCTACTCTAAGAATACAGATGCTTTGCCCACTTACACAATGCAAGATGTATCTCTCCATAAAGTATCAAAAGAAATTAATGTTTTACAGGGTTTTAATTGCCTTAAAGACTATGTTACACAAGCAAAAGCATTATTTCTTTTTTTTACTGTATGCTTAATGAAGAGTTGTCTACCTAAAGCTGTATTCTAAGCTAACAGATATATGGTAGGACTTCATGATATAAAATACATTTCTTCTTTAAGAGCTTCAAGGTGAAAGTTTAATAGTAGACCGTTTCAGACCAATGCTACAAAATAAAAACATATTTCTCTGAAAATCAGAACATGCAAGATGAAACAATCTAATTCAAATGAAAATAATTTCAAGAAGAGCATTCTTCTAATGTGCTAACATATTTCTTCAACTTCTCAGATGTTTCAATATACATTTAAAATTAATGATGCTATATATTCCTAGAACCTAACTCATTCTACCAGCATCAGTAACTTGCTGAGATCATGAGGGAACGACCTAAGGCATAAATAAGTTGATCACTGACTGCATGCTGGAAAAGGCAGACATATTCCAGTTTGATTAGGGCTGAAAAATCTCTAGAGGTATTACTGGGTGGCACCAGGCATTCAGCATGGAGTCGCCTCTTGACCAAGAATGAAGACAAGCTGGCAGTTGCTTGCCATTCATAACCACCAAAAAAAACTGAAGGGGAATGGCTTAAGAGAAAAATCAGATAAACAGCTGCAAATCATAAGAGAACGACAGTCTAATTCTAAACATGAGTACGCCAATATCCAATTCAGAATTTTACAGAAACCCAGCATTCAAAAAAAAAAATACACTGAACTATTAGAAGACAAAAACTAGAGAATAAAAATCCAATGTGAGAATTCACACCACAGCGGTAGAAGCCATGACCTTCAAGTAATAAAAGTTTTCATTTCTATACTAATCCTAAAATACCTAAGTGCAGGGAGGCTGGCGATACTACTTCTAAAAGCCTATCATGTTAACATGAGCAAGCCTCACATGCTAACAACGAAGACTTTAAAGTCCTTGTCCTTAAGAACAAAATCAATTCATATTGCTGCCAAAATTAATTTGATCTTTAATATCTATATTAATCCTTTCCAGTCAAGATATTGCTGCCCATGTATCTTCTCCATGGGATTCTGTAACAGCAGCATATTAGTACATCATACTGTGTTGCACATAACATACAAAAAGCATCTTCAAGTTTGTTTTTTTTTTTGCATATTATGTTAAGCTGACCTACACTAATCAAACTTGCAAAGCCTTAAATATTTACATTGGACTTTGTCTTTCAAGTCTAAAGCTAGGGCAGCGACAAGTTCACGTTTTCATACTAAGATGCTGTGCCAATATGGACAGTATTTACAATCTTCATTTCAGTCAATTAGTAAATGCACTGTGCTCCCCATCGGCAGGAAAGATGCTCAGTAGGCTGCTTCTCCTCCTTCCTGTCTGGAGGAAGGGGAGGCACAGAAGCCACTGTTTAGTGAGGTGGGAGGCCCATTTTGTTATTTTTAGAAAAGTTATCTTAGAAATCAAAAGCCACTCGTGAGGATGAGCAGCCAAGCAGCCCAGTGAAATAAAAAAGTATGTAATACTTTCTCCTATTCACATCCAATGATGTTAGGATATTTTCTGGTTGAAGAAAACAGTCAATGATTTTCCTGAAAAACAGCTAATTATGTAAAATTAGTCTTCAACATATTTATGTTGATGATGTTTCAAGTCAGTTCTGTGTTAACAGTCACCTAATATGTCTCTCCATTCATTCCGGTATTTTTTTCCCCAATTTTATCCTTAGCTATCCCTTTAGCCTTTTACATACAGGTGACATACCTTAAGTCACTTTGATACAGTCGACATACTTTTCCAAATGGCAGTAGAAATAAAGCCCCAGATAACATTCTTCTGCTTATATTACACCACCTTGCAGGTGTTCAAATACAGGTCTCTCCCTACCCCTAGTATAATTATGATAAGCCAAGTAACTTTAGATGTCAACATCTTTTGATAGTAAGACTTAGTTCTGCACTAAACCGAGACCCATGAGGGACATTTCCCTCAATGAAAGTGTCTGCCCAACAACTTGGATTTATTAAAAAAAAAAAAATTCAGCAAGTTATGACAACTCAAGGATTGTCAAAAGCAAACCCAAACCCCTGTTGAGATGTATTTTCCATCTCCTTTTATTAAAGGGACAGCAGTTTAAAAAAAAAAAGGCATTTTTACTTACATCAATGGAAATGCAAAAAACGGAAGTGTCATAATCAACCTTGCTGTCCATTCATCAGGAAGACACCAGAAATATACAATTAAGCAGGTGATAAGGTAAAGGAGTGAAGAGTAGAGAAGCAGCCTTCCAACCCATAGTTTCTGTAGCCTCTGATTTTTTTCTCTAAATTCTTCTAATGTCTGTATGTCCTGTAAACAAACAGGGTTCAACCTTATTAATGAAATTAGTAGGTGGTTTTACTAAGCTGCCTTTAAGTGTTTGCTAAAATTGGCCTTATCAATTTGATACTTGATTAAAGAAGTCAGCAGCTTTTTGATAAATAACAATATTTGCCAAAAGATAGCTTCCATAGCATAAATACATAACCCTATTAAAGTTATGATATGGGCCACTTGCACTGTATTATCAGTAACACATCACTATTGGGAAGAAGTATTACAAATCAGCACTTTTTTCCTATTTGTAATGTGTTAGTATGTTTGGAACAAGTTGAAAATGCTAGTATCTTATGAATGGCAGTCTTTGCAATCACATAAATCACTACCAACTGTACTTCACATCCCAAAACTTTCATCAGGCACCTGTAGAATTTCAAATGATTCTAACACTTTTCTACTAACATGAGAAATCGCTGAAGCAATCTCTCTTCTCATCACTTCACACAATTTCGTTTCAGTATTTTCCTCATATTAAGAGTGAAATCCTGAACATCTCAATGATGATTTTGGCATATTAATAAGTGATTAAGCAATGCTCCACTATGTTATCATTTTGAGTGCATTTCAAGTGACAACACGAGTATTCACACTTTCATTAAAAGGAAAACAAAAAATATCAACAGCATATTTCAAAACAGTTAATTTCCCCATAGAGTACAGACATCTGTCACAAATTCTGGCAAAAAAAAAAAATCAGAATTGATTATTAAGTGATCTATTCAGTTATTCTGCCCCTGACCTTACTTACAACCACTACAGCTACAATTCTTACACTTAAAACCATACATTGAAGCTTTTCTAATGAGCCTGATGAATGGAACCTTGCATTAGTGACATTTTCCAGTACATGGGAGTTTAACCATTAGTTACAATTAAATTGTGTAATCAAGCCAGCTTCACATTCATTCCTATTTCAGGCTCTCTAAATTAAATATTTAAACTGTAGTTTCTTACTATCTATTACACAGTATGTTTTTTTTCTACGTGACTAATAGTAAGGGGGAAAAAGGTAGCATTTCATCTGAAACTCAGAATCTCTAGTACATCCAATTGGAATAATTACCAAAGTAATTTAAAATTCCATGACAGTGTTTTACCTAATGTAAAAGAAATACAGCCAGTAAAAATGATCTTTCTAAACAAAAATCAAACAAAACACCAAAAAGCAAATACATACCTTATCAATTTTTTCTAATACTTCTACAGTGGAAGGCTTTGCCTGCTTACAAAGGAAAGAACAAAGATGTTAATCTGACAAAAGTCAACATTTTGAGGATTACTCTACATTAACAGTTTTCTAACAAGAAGACTTATTCATATGCTTCATATGCCTTTTACGACAAAGTAACCTGCTTGGTTGATGAGGGGTGAGCAGTGAACATTGTCTAGCTGGATTTCTCCAAGGCTTTTGACACAGTTCCCCACAACCTCCTCCTAAAGACACTGATGGACACGTTATGGTGGTGGGAAGGAACTGTCCGACCCAGAGCATGGCAGTAAATAGCTCCTTTTCAAACTGGCAACCTGCCACAAGCGGGTTCCCCCAGGGATCAATACTGGGCCCAAAGCCGTTTAATGTCCTCATAAGTGATCTGGATGATGAGATCAAGCACACCCTGACAAAGCTTGTTGATGACACCAAACTGACTGGGGAAGTGGACACTTTGGAAGGGAGACCCAATCCTGCCAAAGAACAGGCCAGAAGAGTGAGCTAACAAGAACCTTAGGAAGTTCAACAGGAACAAGTGTAAGGTCTTGCACCTGTGAAAGCACAATCAAGGAGTGCAGCACAGGCTGGGATCTACCTGGCTGGGGCGCATCTCTATGGAAAGGGACCTGGGGCGCCTGGCAAGCTTAATATGAGCCAACAGTGTGCTGCAGCAGCTCAGGTGGGCAACAGAACGCTGGGTTGTATCAGCAAGGGCATCACCAGCAGAAATAAAGAAGTCATTATCCCACTCTACTCAGCACTTGTCAGGCCACACCTGGAATACCATGTTCAATTGTGGTCCCTGCTATAGAAAAAAAAGATGTGGACAGACTGGAGAGGGTCCAGAGAAAAGACACAAAGACGATCAAAGGACTGGGAAATCTGCCATATGAGGAAGGGCTGAGAGAATTGGGTTTGTCCAGCTTTGACATAAGGCGGCTTAGGGGAGAGCTTATCACCACATTCCAGTATTTAAAGGGTGGCTACAAATAAAATGGAGATTCCTTTTTCACAAGAAGTCACATGGAAAAGACGAGGGGTAACAGGTACCAGTTACTCCCGGGGAAATTTTGATTGGAGACAAGAAGAAAATTGTTCACAGTGAGAACAATCAGCCATTGGTGACTTTGGGCACTTTTTAAGATTCAGCTGGACAGGGTGCTGGGCCATCTTGTCTAGGCTGTGCTTTTGCCAAGAAAGGTTGGACCAGATGATCTTTGAGGTCCCTTCCAACTTGGCATTCTATGATAATAGATTGATATATTATCTATTTTACACAAAGGTAGGGCATTTTCCTACTTTTATAGTGACAAATAGAAAGCACTGCAATGAATCACTCTTTTTACAGTTGGTATTACTATTAACTGAAGGTTCCTCTCCTACACCACAAAAAGATGAAAACCTATAATGCATGTACAGCAATAATGGATGTGTGGGTAGGAAGTAAAACTAGGAGAGAACTGATGAGTGAAGGGAATAGGCAAAACAAAGAATATATACAGGAAGCCCTAACCTGAAAACTTAAGCATTTTATTACTATTCATTCCACACAAAGACGCATGTTCTAAATAAATTATAAGCAACTGCAAATAACTGTTATCATCTCCAGTAAAATTTGCCTTCGGAGCAACTTGGAATCTTTCCTAATTTCCAAGACGCCACCACCTTCCCCCACCCTTCAGGCCACAAATTCAAAGATTACAGCCCACACTGCATGACCACAAAAGCGAATTTCTTTCTATTACACAAAACTGACATTTCACCTAAAGCTTTGTCTTCAAAGGAGTTTTGTATGGAAGGCTCTGAAATCAGTTGATAATATGCAAAGGCAAAGTCAAACAACTCACACCTGCCAGGAGAGTAGTCAAAAACCTCATGCCTCTTCCTCAGACTCAGTACATCATTCATTACTATACAAGCCGGTAAAAACAATTAGGAAGATAGATTTGTATAGGTGTAAATAGCTACCAAAATGTTTGTTCAAACAGACATAGAATTGTATTCTGAATGTATCCATTTTGACCTAAAATAGCCACCAATCTTTCAAGTCACAGATGCTGCTATATCTACCCTCATGAAGCCCCACAGAACTATTTAGATTTACAGAAAGAGTTAAAACTGTATTTTTATAAGTTAACCAAACGACTGCCAGGCCTGGTACTGCAAAAGAAATAAAGGGCAGTCATATAGCTTAGGGATTTAGTAGAGAATATTTTTGGTCACTATGTCTCACCACTGGACTTTAAGTAGCATATGAATGGAAAAAGTTTAGCACTAATGTTCAACCCGCATTAACAGTCAACCAACAGGCATTAAGAAACATGTCCTGCATGCTCCCATCTTCTAGACTAAAGACTATTATATTGTTACACAATTTTACTTACCCTCCATCTTGAAATTAATCCACCCATCTTCTATTGTGGACAAATGTTGGCAGAGCTATCAATCTTCTACAAGAATTCACAGCTAGAAGTGAAGCATTAAGCACTTAGGAGCAGTCTAACAGCATAGTTCAAGATTCACAAATTTATTCCAATATCTGAATAAATTAAAAGATCACAAAGCCATTGCCTAGTTATCTACCTATATGTCATTTTAAAATCCAGTCTTCTGTTTCATAGGCCATCTCGTAAGTCAGTTGATCAGTCTTGATGTGGCCAAACTTATTTTTACTTTGCAAATACTTAACCAGAGGGGAGTCCTCAAAAACAGAAGCAAAAAAAAAAAAAACCCTGAAAAAATAGCCACCAAAATCCTCCAGTAGAAAAACAATTTTAAAGACTTATTATTATGCAGGATTATTTAGGAAACTAATTTCCAATTATTTCCTCTGCTGCTCATAAGCCTAACTCTCGATGTCCCTTCTTAGCTATCGCTCCAGGCATCCAACATTAATACCTTACTATTCATAAGAAAGTTCATCTCCAATAAATCTACTTCCTTTTCAAGCTCTCATCAACAGGAACGTATTGGATAGCACCACTATTCTTCCTTTGTATGATCAGTTTTAAGTCCAAATAATCAGTTTCAAAGAGATTTCACTTGCTCTAGGAAAACACTACATTAGTAGGTGCTCCCTGCACACAACACAGTGCAGACACCCACACATCAAATGGCCCTAAAGCAATTCCAAAGGTGCAGTAGCTCAAATCCATAAATAGCACTAACTTGATGACCTGAGTCTAGGTTCCTGAAAGAAAAGCATAGCAACGTTCCACCAGCAGGTAGTTGGAATCAATTGACTTTGAAGCTCAGGATGGCAGAATTTCTCTCCAGCCGCTTAACTTGTAAGTTTCGACCCAGTGAATGAAAACATGATCAAGTTCACAGCAACCCCAACAGCAAACTAATGCTCAATCCCAACTAGGGCTCAAACCATTTTAACACTAGAATGTAACAGTAAGACTTACTAAAAGAAAGCACTGATCTAGTTAGGCAAAAATATAAGCGATTACCATCTTATTTATTAGGTTACCTTTGGCCAAAAACTGAAAGAAAAAGAAACTTAATCTCAATCCAATTTTTTTCAAATTGCATGAGACTGTCAGAACAAATTAATATAATATAGGATGCGCTTTGCTCACTAGCACAAACACTAATGTAGTATGATAACCTCTCCATCTTTTAATAAAGCCAAGGGCTTCAGAATCCAGAAATATAGGCCCTACAATTTCAAAACTCAATCCTTAAAGATAAGGAAATCCGTATTTGAAATGCCACCAAAATGAAGCCAGAACTGGTGGACAAGTCTGCTGATGCCAGATTACTAGCACAAAGTGGGGAGCTACAGGAAAAACACAATTACCCCTTGGAGTCTGAAATAAAATAATCACTACTACAGCAACTCAGGAAAACTGCAGCAGTATTTTCATTTTTCAAACATGTGATATTACTGTTCTCTAACATGACAACCTTATGCAGTTGTCACTTCGCAGTTAGAGGTGAGTTTTTGCATGACAAGTACCGCAGTAGATCCAAGCAGACACTTTCTTCACAATCATTTCTACAAATAGTGTCTTTATTGCAAAACAACGTGGAAGCTATGTCAAATAGCCCATCAAGCAGTTTGTTAACTTAGCACAGGGCTCCCAAAACTATTTTGCTTCCCCAGCGCTGCCACTGCTGTTCGGAGCAACAGTCCCTGCCGGTTGAGGACACACAGAGATGCCCACGCAGCCTTTGTGTGTGCCATTTTCCTGCAGGCCACAGTGTGAGAGCCTCTGCAGTAGAAGTGTCACAGGATCTTTTGGGCACAGGTTATCTGTGAGCCACTGGTGACACCAGCCTCTGTCAATAACACGTTCACAGTGCTACCTCTACATATGTTTTTCAAAATATCTGGCAAATACCTGGAAGGGAAACAGGTTTGACAAGTGTCATCATGTGCATAATTTTACATGAACTATGACGCTGACAGGCTTTACGGATGCCGCCGGGCAAGTCAGTAATACCACCAAAACCCTTCCCCAAAGAGGCATTAAGGGATTAGTGACACTAGACTCACATTTACAGTTTAGTCACCAAATGCTTAGTTAGGAGATGAAGAATTTTCTACAGTTTCTATGGAGTGCCTTGGATGTTTTTCTTCTCACCTTTCCTTCTCTTCTTTTTCACATGACTTTACGAATTATCTTCAGCTGCTTCAAACTCTCCCTGTTCCTCCTCACCTGCCACTCCACATACCTACCACTAATATCCTAGTGTTCATGGCAAGAGTCCTCCTTCCTTCCCACCATCAAATCTAACCATCAAATTATCACACTGCACTTTTTCCATCTGAAGACTGCATTTCTTTAGCATAGAGCTGTCCTTTCCACTCACTGAGCACTACTGCAATTGGAGTTGCTTCCACAAATATTATCACTGATTTAATATACAAATAAGATAGATGCAACATTTGCCATCCCTAGGCTTAATATAGACAACAGAGGCATTAAAAACCATTCAATGTAGAAGCTTAAGAAAACACTATTACCCAACACTCAAAAAATTTCCTGACAGTATCTCCTTTACCCCTAGAAATATGAACTTTAATTAATAAAAAGCAAAGCAGAAGTGCCACAGCAAGAGTACCAGAGCAGAAAAAGTTTCTCTTTTGAAAAAGTGATGAATCATGCACAATTACAGAAGTCCTCCACCAGCCTATTCATCCAGATGGAAAAAATAGTTTGATGATCTCATTACAGTTTTATCAAGTCAGTCTCAAATGTCTTCAAGCTCACTATTAATGTTTTTAAGATGAAAAGCTCTCCAAAAAACAAAAGATCTCCAAAATGAATTTTAATAACTGA
>JAHREE010000444.1:6422601-6452254 GCA_033628505.1 Tringa tobata
TGAGCATGGGGCAGATGGGATGGAATACTCCGTGGATCAGTTTTGGGTCACCTGTCCTGTCCGCTCCTCCCCACGGGTACAACCCCTCTGTGCTTTTCTGTTTCCAACCCTCCAACGGGGCAAATAACGAAATTAGCTGACCTTGGTTGTTATAGCAATAAGTATAAGCAGGAGCCTTTCTGCACACCATTCCTTGGCATTGACTATAAACACAGGTCTTACCACTCTTGAAAACAAAGTTTTCTGCACAGTATACCATTAATTTCAGGGAGTTAGAAGAGGCTTAGCTAAGAAGTAAAATTACTGCACAGAAAGTTGGTTCTGCTCTACCTCAAACCAGGACAGGAGTAAAGCTGCTGAGTCTGATTATCTGCCAGGCATTCATTCTTAGTTTTGACACTGGGAAATTAATCATTTTAGCTTCTGCCAGTGACCAGGGCGAATCTTGCTGCTCTACGTTATTAGCTAGTTACAATATCAGCTGTGATATTGTGAATCAGGGTCTAGAATGGGCTTCAAGTAAGTTCATTCAAAGCAAAATAACAGCAGTCAATGCAAAGCCACTGACTATACTAGAAATGCTCTAGAAATGCAATTACAAAGGTCATCTACATCTGCAGCTTAATTTTTGTCATTGAGACGTAGACTGTTCCTTTCCAAGAAGAAAAAGGCTCAGTGACTGAGCCTCTTTCACTCCAGATTGCAAATCCTTGGAGCAACGACTACCCTTCTGCTGAGACGATGTCTTCCTTTTTTAGTCTCAGATGAAATACAGCTGTAGTCCACTCCTGGTATTTCAGTGTACTAACACCTTTTTCCATAGTCTAGCAGAGTATCTGCTTACAATAAATCCCAATAATAATGACACCATACTCAAAGGCTTTTTGAAATGCTGCAGCCAGTACTGGCATCTCCAAGAAGCTTCTCCCCTGTTTTTTTCCAGAATTGTCATAAACATTCTCAAGTCACCACAGAATCCAGCCCCTGATTCAGGGCTGAAGCAGAACTGTGGGAGAAATCCCAGACTCTACTTGTGTCCTTGAGCCCTGTTGCAGAACTGATTTTTATCCAAGCCTTCTCCATAAAGTTCTCATCACTGCTGCACAATTATGAATCTATATAACTGGTAGTTTTACAAAAGTATTGTTAGGTACCATTATTGAACTTTTCATGCAGGTAAGTCTCCCAACTATGTGATGTTATATGATGGCATGCAGCTACCCCTCTGCTTCAGAGTCAAGATCTACCTAAAAGAGAAACTTACGCCCATGTAGCTGGTGAGGATAATAAAACTGAATAAAAAACCATAATTTTGAATCGGTCATCTTAAAATTTTCATTCATCTGGTTCAAAACTGCCCCCTACAGAGTATTTAAAACTCTAAATAAATTCCCTTCAAAATCCTTCATTATCCGTGGGATTGATGTTTAACCCGATTCTTCATAATCACTCTAACAGCAGAGTTTTCCACAGCATTGCAGATAGCATTTAGCACTTCCAGTCCCTCTATATGCAGAACACTGAATAATCAGTAATAAACTTCTTTTTAAATGTTTTGGTCTCACACCCTAAGAGTTTTTTGCCTTTGAGTTTTCCCTTGGTAACATTTGTAACACTCATATATGTTAGCAATATATGTAGCCTAGTAGTCCAATTTATTTTTCTAAATAAATATATGGGTCTGTACATCCTTAGGAAAATGCTATCTGGTTTAGAGAAGCCTACTGTTGCTAATTTGTATTTACTTGAGGTTTTTAACTTAGGCTTCCAAAGTAGACTCAGCATTCTCTCAAAGCAGATCCTTTTGAGCTTTTCTGGCTAGTGAGGGCACGTAGATTAACTCATTTTAGGTGTTGAAACAGAACCATTGTTTCCATTGCAAATGGGGATGCAATTGCAGCAAATGAGGATACGTAGATCGCTTTAAGATGACAAACTCCACTACCCATGCCACTATTGACTATGTTCTGCGTGTGCCACCATCTTACCGTCTCTTTCACTGCACTGTTCACCAGCGAAAGAGCATCAGGTGCTGCTGTACGCTGCGCTGCTCAGACCAGAGCTGCAGTACTGTGCCCCTGTTAGAGGAGGAGCCGCTGCTGGAGCATTCACACACCATTTGAGTCACATACACACCACACATACTCTTTATCTTCTGGTTTTACGCTTCTTGTGCACCTGCTCTCACTGGCAGAACATGGGGAACTGAAAAGTCCCAGACTTAGAAAGAAACACTACAGAAATATCAGTGTTATCGTGTGTTATCGACATTTTTCTCATACTAAAAGACTAAACACAGCACTGTGCCAGCTGCTAGGAAAATTACTAAGAAAATTAACTCTATTGTGGCCTACATCTAGCCACTCATGCTAAGTAAAGCTAGGCAAACAGCATAAATCACACCACATTACAAACCTAAGTAATTTGTCCTAATTAAAACTTACTTATTTAAGCTAAACAACTAATCTCTCTCAACAACCTCAGTTTTGGTTAGCCGTTCTGTGCTCATTGCTGTACACCACAGAGGATTCCTGAAGAGCGCAACTTGTGCTTCAGGCCACTTGCTCATGCCCCATGGGGGCACCTCAGTGATTAAAGGAAGCCTCAGATGTTCAGGACGCGGTCCTCACTGTGGCTCCACTCTCCACCTGCAAAGCCACTCAACCTCCCCTGATCCAATGGAGTTGGTGACGGCATTTGGGTTGCTGCAGCATCCCAAACATCCTTACGTGATGTCCTTACATCCCATCCGCAGCTGAACGTGCCGCAGCCAGTGGTATTAGCATAAGCCAAAACCGAATCGTGCCAACGCTGGGTTGTGTCTCACGGGGCCTGGACTCTGTTTCCTCTGCATCTCAAACAGAATGAGCACACACTGGCATTACATAAATGACAAATAAATAGTAATTAACACGCGTTTGTGAATTTCCCACATAATTCAGCTTTGGTCAAAAAAAAAAAAAAGTTAATAATATATTTGATAAAGCAATGTAGGAACATCTTATTTTTTACCAATACATGAAAATACATATGTAACTAAAACTTCCTCATGTGGGCATATCTGTAGTAAAAGTTACATCAAACCTGCACTTTACTCTTAAGTGACACGCCTGATTGCAATGGCTCCAGACTATTTTCTTGTCTTGTTTTGTTGCAAGTGTCAGTTAGGACTGTGACTAGGAAAAGACCTAAAGAAAGAATTTCAGATTACAAGGGACTGGCAGAGCCCTCATAGAGACAACTGGTGAGCTAGAAAGAGTTGAGGCCTGAAGCCATGAGGGAGATATAAAATGGAAGCTGCAAGAAAGGCTTAAAAATGCAAATAAATTGTGTTTAATTCATGACATTTTAATTGTTTCAGAGCATACAAAAAAGGTGGAGCTCCCCGGTGGGGTGACTTCAGTGCTATGTTTTGTCGTGATACCATTTAGAAATGTGCTCTGCTACAACAGCACTGAGGAAGATATCATAGCTTTGATTTCATGTTTTGTATATTATAGTATATGCTTCTTTTGATATTCTGATCCAGCTGTAATGTTTGCAGTGTCAGATGCCTGTATTCCTGCAGCTGACTCTTATTCCCTGATCTTTTTGGTGTTTTATCTTGGAGGGCATTTCAGTGCTCCAGCACTTCCATGAAGTCTTTTGCATCTGAGTCTTCCTGATAAACTATTACCTCAAAAATAAATTTATAATCCATCAGGTCAAAAGATATCTTTTAACAGTGGCATACAATCATCAGAGAAAGCCAACATCGACTTTTCCAATCCATACATTATTCTTGTGATTAAAACCTTTGTTTTTGATTAATAATAGTAATTATTACTAATACTATTACTGCTACTATTTACTATTACTATTGCCATTGCTATTGCCGTTGCTATCACTATCACTGTTACTGTTACTATTATTATTGATATATTGTTGTTATTATTACTACAATCGTGACTATTTTTATTACTATTATTATTTATATTGTTGTTCTGTAGCAAAAATGTAAACATTTAAAAGTTTAAATAAATTAAAAAATCTTAGTGCCTTAAGCCTCTTGGTTGGTACCATATAGTGTGAACTTTTCGATACTTGAAAGACTCTCAAGTTTAAAGTGGGAATGGCGATCTGATCTTCATTTCAGTACTGTAAATCTCCTACGAAATGTTTAGGAACATGGTTAAATTTTGGATTATTTTTGTGGCACAATGAATCAGGAAAGTGATTTCTCATAAACCACTGAAATGCGTGTGTTTAGTCTGTCATTAAGATCTCGTGAACAAACAGAAGAATCCTAGTGTGAAATTGTTACGTGAGAAGAAGAAAGATGGTTTTGCCTCCATTTCAGATAAGTTATGCTTCAAATCATGGATGAAGTTTTAGAAGCAGTTATTATACACATATAAGTACATTCCCTTCCCTGATGGGCATGACTTCAGGCTTCTGACTCTTTAATGGTTATAATGAGTAATATATGTTTATAGTTAGAAAAATGACTGTATAAACAATAACTCAATGTTCTGTAAAAAAACATACTACATCAATTTTCCCTAGTCTCCAAATGAAGGCGTGATTATTTTCACTGAAAGTACTTGAGCTGTACTGATACCTAAGTCAGTTATATTATTTTTGCTTCCTGGAGCAGTTTGCTCTTTAAACAAATTAGGGTTCTGATTCGACAGGATTCCTTCTCTTTAATAAACACATAAGTACATCCTTAAGTTTTATTAACATCTATTTCCTTGAAGCTAAATAAAATAAAGAATGCTTTCCAATAGCCTTTTTAATATGGTTGTGCCTACTGGGCAAAGCGGGAACTAACCCAACAAAACGAGGGCCAAATTATGAAGTAATTTGAATGAAACTCCCGTTGACCTTAGGAGGATTTTTACTTGATTAAGAATAATGGAATTTGGAACCAAGTAAATGTGGTTCAAGGGGCGGATGAGAATGTCCTGTTCTTACTGCAGCGAGCCTCCCTTCCAGGGCGCCGCGTGTGTGTGCCAGGCACGGGCGAGTGCGGGGACGGTGTCCCGGTTCTGCTCAACCTGAGTGCCTTTTAGTGCCTGCTTATTAGTCAGGCTGGAGGAGACAGGCAATGAGAAGGAAAGTTCTAATTAGTACGTATATCTCGCTTTTGATAACTGCTCAAAATGGTAGATAGAACATTACCTACGTTAAATGCATTTTGTACGTACTCCTGCTTGTTACAAGAGCCTACTTTAATGAAGTATTAAATTTACATATAAAATTGTTTTCAGCAAAGTACTGAGGACTGAATCTGCTAATAAGCTTTGTTCTGGTTGGAAACCAAACGGAACCACGGAGTCCCAGAATGCCAGAAAGAGGACAATAAATATTTCTGGCACAGTTTCAAAGGTACATAATGCCAGACATAGACATGTAAAAATAATGGCAAGCTCTACAAAGATTATAAAAGAAATAAAATCACAGTTCGTAATTCATATAATCATGTTAAATAGCAGGCTTATAAACCAATTCATATAATAAAATCCACATGTAAAAGTATCTGTGATTTCATTCAGTTAAAGATGACAAATATTAGAGCTCCCCTTGAAAGCAAATATATATCTTGCAAGCTGAAGGACAATGAACAGTTGCTTTGTGTTCACGTTTAATGGTATAACCTCTGTTAGTCTTTTCGCACATGTGATTTTCAAATAACTTTTCAAAGAATGTGAAATCTGAAAGTGTTCAGAATTTCAGAACATATTTCAGCTACTGAGTATCCTTCACTACAACTATTACTGCTTCAACTTTAGATAATTTAAGATCTGAATTTACAGCCCCTTCACATGCAAAACTCCCAGGCAACATGATTTTCTTCTAGTATGTCATACTAATAAATGTCTGAAACAGAACTTGAATGAATTATATTAGAAGGATGTAAAAAAATATTCACTTCCTTAAAATGAAACTATTTCATTAAATAAATGTAGGAGATGGACAAAAAGCAGAACTTCTACTGTAATCACTCCAATGACTTCAAATGATAGGATTCAAAGTCATTCCAAGCCTGCTTTGGCTACACAGAGGTGCTTAGATAAAATTAATGTCTCTTGAATGTTAAAAACGCATTTGGGAACTGGCATTTTGGACAAATGAGTTGGGTTTCTATTGCATGTTTTTGGGGTACTCTCCACATTCCAGTCATAAACTGACCCATTATCAACCAATCAGCCAGTGAAAAGTAAAGCCAATGATAAAGCTGTAATGAATCAAAGGTAAAGTGCAGATGTGATCTTGGGGAAGAGAAAATTCTGAAATAAACTTCATTTCTTCAGGCAAAATAAAATAGAGTAAAATGCATTAGAAAAGGCTTATTTTCCAGCACAAGCAGCACATCAAATTGAGTCCTGTTGAGAATAAAGGAGGTTACCAGGAAATAGAAATAACATGCAGTGAAGTCTAGGAGTTTTGCTTCAGGGCAAAATATATATTTTTGTTAGGTCTGGGTTATTTTATTAAGTAATATACATTTATCAATACTAGATCAGTTCTTTCATGCCAGAAATGCAGAAAAAAACTACTACAATACATTTTATGCTTGCGGGTGACCTTAATTCTTTATGAAGGATAGTTATTTTACACATTCATTTCATTATCTTCACTTTTAGACAGATAGATGCTAATCCTAAACATCTTAACTTAATGTACAATGAAAACTTACTTATTCTCATTTTTCTACCTGCCTGTCTTAGCCATTTGTTCTTCAAAACTTCACAGCCTCTCTTCATTTTCACCAGAGTGAATGAGAAGATCAGTGAAAATAACAATATTTGGCACATTGCTAATAAAACAATATTGTCTTATTGATGGCCCACCTGCCTTTTTTTTCTTTCCCTATATTTAAGATACAAACAGTTTGGTGCCGTCTCTGTTTCATGTTTGAATGACCCCTGGCTAGCAAATTGGGTCCTGGGATTCCTGGAAGCTTTCACAGTGCAACTATCCATCTCCTATTCTGTAATGTACTAAATTAATGACTCTCTGATATATGTATTGACAAATCATAAGATTTCCTATTTGGCGTGTTTGCTTACTCTTTGATTTACAAAGAAAACTTTCAGAAAGGTTTTGTGGGTTCAGGTGAGATACTGCAAGGGATCTGATTTTCAGAAAGAACTAATTGACTAACCTTTGAAATCAAGTCTTTTTAAAATCAAGTCTTTTAAAAATGTCAAAAGCAGAGGAATCCATCCATACTCATTAGCTACTTTTTTAATCTCGACCTATGCATCTTCCTATTTTTTCTATTTTTTAGGAAAATAACTTCTGATGTATGCAAATTATTTTCCCTTTTTGTTGTAATATAACTGAAAATTAACAGTAAAAATAAATCATTACATTATTGCAGAGAGAAGTGCAGGCACCACACATATTTCTAACAATCTATAAATGCATTCCTACAAACTTGTTTATTGGATAAGTCTGGCCATAAATTGGCCAGGACACAGAACTTTATATGAAAAGAGCAGAACATTGAACAAAAACATTGTAAGTCCACAGTATTATATTTAAAGTAAAGTAACCACAAACTCCTAAACATGTATCCCAAAACTCACAATATTTATAATGAAAGGAAAAGACCACATCATATAACTGTCTTAGCCAGGCAATTCGGCATTTAACTTGTTTATTTTTCAGTTAAACAAAATCCAAATATCTCTGGGGAAGACAATGCTAATAACAAACATAACCACATAAGCTTTGTATATGAAATTCAATTTTAGCTTTAGTAGGGCCTGTCAAATTGGAAATTGTAGTAAAAAGCCAATAAACCTTAATCAAATTCTATCACACAGAGAGATTGGGCATTTTCTTTTTACCCAGTTTGCTCCAGAATTTCTGGTCTGATCCTGAGTCCTGAAATACTTGCATACTCCTTTGATATTATTCTTAGCTTTGCAAGTAATTTACTGTGCTTTTTAATAAGGAAATTCCATCTTAATAAAACAAATCCTGTTTAATGGGCATATTGAAGAAAAATGAAGAATATTTGCCTTTTATTTTTCTGGGGATGTTAAGAATTTTCTTGAGTATATGATTCCCAACTGGTAGAATTTCTGTTGATTTCCCTAAGAGCAGGAACAACCTGGTCGTAGAACAGCCACCTGCAGTCTGCTTGTTTTAAAGCTCTCCTGAAGGCACTTTTTCAGTATTGCTGTCAAAAGTATGTGCATTGATATCTATTTGCTAAATTAATTTGTACATATCTAAAATACTTCTTCGCTTCTTCACACTGTGCGTAATTATTAGTTTCATTACACTGGCATCATCTTTTGTTCTTTAACACGTACTTTCCTTAATTTAGAATTTACATCTTCTCTATTCTTTGAGCATTGCATGAAATTAGACCCTAATCCTTCATCGGAATCTAAATGGGATATTTTAGCTGCATGCTTCCCGAAAGCTTTATTAGGGTTCTACACAGTTGTAGCGGTCCACACAGAATGCAGATCCAAGACCTGACTCCCTCTGACATGTCTGTGCAAAAAATCTCCTTTGTTACTTGGCAATTTTAATTGATTCTTTCTACTCTTGCCCTTCACAATTTTTGCAGACTAGCAGAGTCGCAAGACAACGTGTGGTTTTTTTCTTTATGGTTGCTGCTGTATTATCTGAGCTGTGCATTGGTCCAGGAGATTGTTCTGTTCATCTAATTTTATAACACCCACACCTTCAAGTGTCAGCTTGTGTTGGGTGCCATAGTGAAGAAATCCCACAGATTCTACTTCTAAGGATGAGTGGACTACAAAAGCATTGAGGGGAGGCAGTTAGAACTGAAAATGTTAAGCATGTAAAAAATGGTAGACTCATCTGCTCTAAAGTCTTCCTTGAGCATTCAAGTGTCTCCTCACTATCTTATTGCCTTACTAAAAGGCTTTTCAGCTATTAACTTAAATCGCATTGCATACGTTTTCACCTTTTCAGCTAAATTGTCTTCAGATGAACACAACCAGCTCTTTGGCTTCAGCAGAATTTTGCATGAAGCCACCTACACGCTCTGTGCTAGAGGACAAAGCTTCTGTCTTGACTGAAATAATGGAAAAACCCTTCATAAGCTTCCAAAAAGCTCACGAAGGCAAGAGCTTAGCAGCACCCTCATCCTTTACCCCAGATCTCAAAGGAGAGAAAGGGCACTTCAATGGTGCTCACAATTTTGACAGCAGTCATGGCACACATATGAAATATTTTCATTTGCAAAAGGGTCTGTGTCTCAACCGTTTGCAGATCCATGAACCAACAGTTCCTTCAGCTTACCTTGCGTCTCACAGAAAGTCATTTCACCTGTCCATGAAAGCAGACAGCAGAATGGGAGGAACAGAGGTGGCAACCCCTCCATCCACAGCCTCAAAACCACACCGGTGCCACTGGACCCACAACACTAATCACCCAATTTGGGCCTGAGCTGGACTCGCCCTGTTCTGATCAAACACTGCGAGGGAGACGGTCGTCCCCTCTACACAGTCAAAACCACACATCTCCACTTCAGAAGCAGACGCGTTACAAGGAGTTGATATCTGGTTCATTATATTTTTAAAATCTTTGTCTTTGAAATGAGAAGTCAATGTTCCAGCCAGCTGCATGCAATTAGGAGCAGCAGCTCAGCATAATGGGGTGAGGAACTTTTAATGGGTGTTTATAGGCTGAAAGCATCGACCTCTCTTCTAAATGAAAGAAGCAGTAGAAGAAATAGTAAGCGCTAAAAGATAATTCAGAGTACCCTTAGAAGAGGAAGATTTGTTATCCTTGAAGCTTCAAAATGCCAGGCGTTCAGAACACCTCTGCCTTCCAATATCACCAATAAGGGGAGTGGGAAACTGCTTTTTAAAATCTTACTCCAAGAAAAAAAAAAAGTTACATTAGCATTTTTTAGCTGCTTGGAAGGTTAAAAACATTCCAGCAAAAGAGTCTAGATTGAGGTATGTGAGGCAAAAACAAATATTTCTCCATAAAATGGCTACACTAGCATAAAGAGAAATACTTAGTAGGCTTAAGGTGGGAATTTAGGGAATAGTATTTTTGGTTTTTTTAACAGGAAATACTGTTTAGGCGTTTTATATAGGGGGTTCTGCATTTGTGAAGGGATAATTTGCTCTAAAATATGTGGGCAACCAGCCTAAATTCTCTAATTGAGTAGTTTGCTTATAACCCCAGGCCATTAGGTGAATGTAAACTATTACAGGCTTAGTAAGAAAATAGTCCCATTAGGATTTTTGTATTTGTATGTGGTTGTGGGTTAGTGTGACTGTTTCCAAAAATGATGGATTAATGAAAAGGTCTTTTTTTTTCTGAGTTTGCAAATACCCACTTTGAAATACCTAAACTCAAATTAAGCTGAAGAGTTCTTTTTTTCTATCAAAAAAAAAACAGATCAAGGCTTAGCTATTAGTTCCAGTGTGAGTTATCTAGGATAAATCACAGGTATGTTTGCAGTCTTTACAAAATAAATATTCCTACAGAAACACCTAATTCAGTTTTTGCTCCATATTTCATGAACTCCTTAATTTTAAGTGCCAGCTATTAGTGCAATAAAAAAATCTCCTCTGTCCTCTGAGAAAACCGTGGCCTTTCTGGAAATGTAAGTATTTAGCCTTCACGTACTTCAGTTGCTAATGTTAAGATGTCACACAGGCTGCTTGTAGACTCAGATTTCTATAAGGAAGGAGACAACTTTATGTGCAGCTTCTTTTATACTGCTAGTATTAAATCTTGCACTTTTCACTACATAATACATCTCTCAGCTGAATAGTCTATTGCTTCCCCTGTTTCCAGGCAAACTTTAGCCTATCACATTTTATTTTTCATGGCCACTGTATGTACATAATATGGTAAGATATTATTAAGAAGAGGAAACATAGCTTTAATTAAAATAATAGGAATATATGACCTACATATAAACACATTAGAAGTCAGCCCTAAACTTACTAACAATTTCCAGCATCCAGCCTCCTTCCCACAAAACCTGAGAACCAAGAGTTATGGGAAACTGAAGTCTGTGAAATGAAAAAAGTCCTGTAATAGCTTTGGTGCAGAAGGAGGTAAAGTACTTGTGCCAATGGTGCCTAAAGTACAAGGGAGAAATCTGACCACAGACTCAGTTCTCCAGATGAAGTGAAGGACAGGTACAAGTGTAGCTCAGCATCCCTTGGACCCTGAAAAATACTCACCTAGCAAAAGAAATGCCAGATATGAAGACTACTGGAGTTTTCATGTAAATTGTCAAATTTATCAATATAATAGGGACTGGAAGGATTAAAGGAGAAAAGCAGAGATCAGAACATTTTGCATCCAGTCCAAGTAAAACTGAAGCAAAACGTTGGAAAAGGAAGCTACACACTGAAAAAAAAGAGTGGTATGGCAACATACAAATAATCTGGTTGCTCGGGGGATTAGAGGGAATAACGCCAAGAGCAGCTTCCTACAGAATTAAGAAACTATGTAAAGGGGATTTATTAAAAATAGAATGGTCACATGGTTTGTTCTGCTTCTCTTATAATGTGAGAAGATTGTAAGTAGTTGATGTTTTCCCATTATATCAGCAATATAAGGGATTTTATTTATTAAGTAAAAGAGTGATAAATGGGAGATCTCTACTTTGAGGATTTAACAAAGTTAAAAGCACTGCAAATCTGATAAAATAAAACAAAAATAAGAAAAATGTGAGAACAAAATAAGCATAGAAATGCAGTCAGGGGGGAGCACTATGTGCAATAGTAGGTTGCTCTGGCTATACCTAGAAGATCTGATGCAGATGGAAAGGAAAACCAGCAAAAGCAAAACAAACAACAACAACAAAAAACAAACAAACAAACAAAAAAAAGCATTATAATCTGAATAGGCTATCAAGACAACCATTTGAGAGAAAACATGAGGATATCAGATTACTTTTAAATCTTAATCTTCTTGGCATCACAAACAAACCTACTTCAATCTTTCCTTTGGTCATGGTTTCAGCTGAAGCGGCCAATGGCACAGATGCTCTGTTGGAAGTAATGAAATAGATACAATATATATAAAACCATACCAAGCTCACAGGATGACTCACCAGCAGGAACTGGGAAAGTCCCAGACTGGACTCAGCTGGGAACTGAATTCCAGCTCTGGAGTCGGGAACACACGGATCAGGATCAAAGGCAGATGGACAGACAGGGTCCTCCTTGGACGCTGGCCATTGAGGAAAGAGGGCTGACCCTTTGATCCCTCAGCTTTTATACTGAGCATGGGGCAGATGGGATGGAATACTCCGTGGATCAGTTTTGGGTCACCTGTCCTGTCTGCTCCTCCCCACGGGTACAACCCCTCTGTGCTTTTCTGTTTCCAACCCTCCAACGGGGCAAATAACGAAATTAGCTGACCTTGGTTGTTATAGCAATAAGTATAAGCAGGAGCCTTTCTGCACACCATTCCTTGGCATTGACTATAAACACAGGTCTTACCACTCTTGAAAACAAAGTTTTCTGCACAGTATACCATTAATTTCAGGGAGTTAGAAGAGGCTTAGCTAAGAAGTAAAATTACTGCACAGAAAATTGGTTCTATTCTACCTCAAACCAGGAAACCTTCTTACACACAAAGTCCTCCATAGGACACATAGTCCTCCCATGTCCTCATCCTGTCCATACTGTCTACACAGACACCGTGAACTTGGGAATTCAAGAGAAACATTATCTCAGGTCTCAGTCCCATGGCCTGGATCCACATGATTCACAATTACAGCTACAGACAATGGCAAAAAAAGGGGAAAGTATACTTGAAACCCCTCTTTAAAATGTATAGATGCAGTGCAGCAAGCACATCTGCTGTGGGGCAACGGAGTATGTTCACTGCAGATAGGATCTTTAAAGAATTTATCTACAAGGCCTTACCATTCAATTGCCATTCAGGTTCTGTGAAAGAAGAGGCTTATTTATTGATCAAATTGGAAAAAAAAGCACATCCCTAACTTAACAGCTCCTCTGCTAGTCTTAAGTTGTTCATCCAACAAGAAGCTTTAAGATCGGGTTTTTATTTTTTACTCTAGGGGAAACATATTTTTCATTAATGTAATAGCTTAACTTCTGGTGCTGAAATTTTCAAACACTGGTCAAAGGCAGATACACAAGCATTTGGTGTGAACAGCGTAAGTCTGAATATCAGGGACAATGGACAATGAGGTCTTCTAGAAGGTGTTGGAAACCTTAGCTGTACAGAGTACTATTTGCAGTACCTAAAATGAAGACTAAAACTCATATGCAGACAGCTTGATGGCTGTAACTGTGCAAATTCAGGTGTTTTCCTGGAGTCATGAATTAATTCTTCAGTTGTTCATTTGTGTTTCCTCTTCTGCCATCAGGTTCCCAGCAAGCTTAGCCTTCAGCAGCATTTTAGGCTCCAGCTAGACCAATAGAGCTGGTGCTGTGGGTTGTCTCTCCAGAAGAAATTAGAAACCAACCCTGAATATGGGATAAAAACTGAACATAAAAACCTATGAAAGTTTTACTAACTTCATCAAACACTCCTGAATTTCCTGCTGTATAGAGAGGCTGTGCTGGTAAAGGTTCTTTGCAAGAAGGCTACTGCTCTGAGGACTCCAAGATCCTCCTTAAGAGCACTCAGTCTTCCCAGAAGTAAAATCAGACTATGAACACTCAGCATTTTGCCTGTGATGGTACTACTGAATTCCCCAGGCTCTGGCTCTTCCCACGCATCCAACCAACCAAGAAAAACAAGCTCTACAATGATACAGAAGTGTCTCCATTTCCATACATGTGACACCGATGTCTCTCTTACTCAGTTTCATTGCCATCACCTTTCCTATTCCCCATTTTGCCGTACAGAGTCTGGCTGTCTCTGAAGTAAGACACTGCAGCCTTGAAAATCCGGGGATTTTGCAGATGTTCCAGTACTTCGGCAAATTCTCCTTGGCAGCATTCACATCCTCTCTTCTGTTTGCTCTTTTGACTGTCCTACTAGGAATGTTTGCAAAACACAGAATTTGAAGTAAATATTGCAAAATACCTGCAGTCAGTGTATGTGTGAGATATCAATTTCTAAGTGACATTAATTGCTCAAGAAGTCTGAATCAAATAGTTATCAATCAGCCTTAGAAAGTAAATATTTTGAAGCAAAATATAACAGAGGCACTAGAGACTAAATTTTGTCAAGAAAATAAATGGGTATTTATTACCTTCAGAAGTTTTATGAAAGAACTCCAGGTGCTGAATACTTCTTAAAATCAAACCATTTCTCACTGTGGAAAGATGGAGTTAGTTGCCTTAGTCACAACCAAAATTGTTCGAATTTGCCCCATAGCCTTTCTCAGTCAAGAGATTGCCCAGGACAAACTAAAACCAAAATAAGTGTCAGCTGTTAAGAATTTCTCAGTCTAAGAAGAATTTGGTAAAGCAATGGCATGGAAGGGATGAAGATTCATGAACAAATTATTTTTTAACGAATCCTCCATTCCATTTCTATGGAATTCCAAGTAATTTTTCCATTGTTCAGCTTTTCCATAACCTCACTGAGGATGAACTTCCTCTCTTGTGCCAGTGGAGGAGCCCCTGGTTTGCTAGTTCTCAATAGGTAGCTCAGCCTGGCTGTGCTGGGACATGCTCCACGGTACGTACTGCCTTTTAGCAACTGTGAACTGCTCTTTAAGATGTCTCTCATCTGCTGCTGTCCATCTGCAATCATGTTCCACTCTTAATCTCTTCTTACACCTTTTGACTTTAAATCTTAATGTCTTGGAGCTTTAAACAGTTCTTTGAGATTATGTTTGAAAAACGGTGAATTCACAAAAGACTTGATTTTAAAAGTACAGGCTGGACGTAAACATCACCTACTATGCAGTCATATCAGGGATACAGGAACTGTATCTAGCTTAATCCCAGGGAAGAAAACCCCAGGATCAAAGCCAGACTTTGTAGACATATTTAATTATGTATTACTGGTAAAGCAATAAAAGCTTACAATATGGGCTCTATTCACAAAAAGGACATTGTTTTGTCATGTTCTTCTTGTAAATTCCTTATGCATGACTCAAAGTGTCATTTTACATGAGATTCATAAAGACAAATGTCAGTTCTACATGGGTGTACCAATGTGTTACAGACTTTAATGAAAAGCAAATGTGTATGTTGAAATCATATGTGTCATTAAGAGCATTTTTGCCCATAAATTGGAACTCCTATTATGGTCAACAGACTGGGCTCCTATGCAATAAAGCTGCACTAGGCCTTCTGCATTTCCTGAAAAAGTATCCCAAATCATTTTGAAGTGCAGTTATTAAACACAATGTTCTCTAAGGGAACTATTATCTCAGGGAAGTACTTTGGGAAGAGTCCTTCCATTTCAAGTACTGTCAGAGAAAAAGTCTTGAACAACATATGACACTAGAGACTGTCCTACAAGTGTTCAATCTCTATAAGAAATAGAAAGTTCAAGTAGCTGGTGGGTCAAAAACTTCTGAAAGAACTAGGAGGTGAGTTACGAGGGAAAGAGCTGAAGACCAGTAAAATGAGGATAGGTAGACGTTGAAGTGCTGTGACGTGGAACACCGACAACATGCTGAATAGTAATTTCTGTAGGTATCACAGTGAGGCATCAGCGCATCACAACTGCGTTGGAAAAAAAAATAATAGAAAGCTGGCTTTTAAATGCTGCTTTATGGCGGTAGTAAATGCAGATAAACCAGGATCTTTAAAAATATGAATTATAGTAACACTAATGGTCAAAGATGAACTTACAGGAAATAGAGATGCTGCGATAATTCTTCATGTGGCATATTTAATCTCCCAGCCTATTGTGCCTTATAACCATACATCACCTAATTTCAGTTAGCAAATAAACTTCCATAAACCAGAATTTACTGTTAAAGGGATAAGAGTGAGTAAATAATAATCAGATGAAGATTACCAGGAAGAAATCAGCACCTGAAAGAGAAAAGGACCCAGGGCTTGCCTAGATTTTTAATGGATAGTTAGAAAATCTAAAAACGTCACACAGACAGCCAGGAAAGAAACTGATAACATACATTCAGAAAGCAAAGGCAAGCACACATCACTGCTGTTTTGTAAAATACTCTTTCAAACGTGCATGCCATATGTATCACTGGCATGTGTTGACTTTCCAAATGAAACCAGAAGTTCATCTGCCATGAAAGAGATACCTGGGAAAAATCAACTACTTTTAAAAGGTTATTAATACTAATGAACTGCATTTGATTCTTGAAAAGCAAAAAGCATTCAAAGCTAGATTCTTAATTCTGATATACATCTTGGTTGATTCCACTATAAAATCTTTTATTGCAAAACTGAGCACAAGTCAGACTCTTGGTTTTCACTTGCTATTTCTGTTCATCTGTCTTTTGATTGCTCAGGGGAATTTGAAATTGAAATTTTCTTCCCTGCCAGCTTTTCCACACACAGGCATGTTCTGCTGGAGTGAAATATTTGTCCCACAGGAAAATACCATGGGGCTCAGACTCCCTTTATGTACCACCACCTTCCTTCCCCCCGTCCCCCATCTCCCTTTCCTCCCTCCATGTGGATTTCCATTGTGGAGTGGTTGACAGAAACTGTAAGGAGGGGGAAATATTTTAATCAGGAATAGTGGTCTTCTTCCACCTATACAGAGAAAGATCCAAGGTCAGAAGGCTTTTCTTCATTCACAGAGCTGAAGATGTAACCTTGGTCAATAAAAGTAAATCCTTACTGCCGATGAAGGGATGAACTGATGCCTGCATTTACGTGCTGAGGTCTGTTTCTTGCTTTGTATACAGCTGGTATCAGCAGTGAGTTTTCTTTTATAACTTTGGTTGTCAACACTGGATAATTGGAGTTTGGGCTTTCTACTGGCCGAAGCCAGAAAGAAGCCAGGACATGGTGCTGCAAAGGTGCAAGGCATCATCCAGGGAGAGCTTGAACTGGGGCCCAGCTGAGGGAGGCTCTACAGGGACCAGAAGGTTGGACAGGTCTGCAAAATGCACCTGCCTTGTCTTAAAGCCCTTTACTTCTGTAGGATAGCTTTGATGTGACTGGGAGTTGTTCCTACTCAAAATACAAAGAGCCCATTCTGAAGGAAAAGTTATCACTTGTTTTAGATGCCACTGGCACCAACTCTGATTTGTTGACCTTTTCTGTGTAGTGTAGGGGTAGACATTCCTCTATCTGCACAAAGCAGCGTTTTCTTTACCTTTTTGCTTAGAAAAAAAAAATTGCATGCAAATCACATTAGGGATTCTTTTTCTTTTCTTTTTCCCTCTAACCTGAGTTAGAATTCAGTTCAGCTATATGTAAATTATCCCACAGAAAACTAAATATAGCAACAACTGAGAGAGATTAGATGAGATTGTGTGATGTTTTTGTGAGTTGCAATTAGACAGCCGGCAGCTTCACTTGTAAATACCAGACTTTAAAGGATAAAAGGCCAGTGAATGCTTCCTTCAGTAAAGTGCCTTGGGGAAAAAAAATACACTTTGTTTCCCAATTGTACTTGAAAATAATTTCAGATAGCTCATTCCAAGTTCATCATATTTTTTTACCAGTGTATGAATGCAAACATTTAGGAAATGCTAAGAGGTTTGAGGTTTTTTCCCTCGAGTTAGAAAGAATTATCAAAATATTAGGATTCTCCTCGGAGTGAAATTTCCTCCTTTAGTGAGGGACTCGCCTAGGACTGAGTGTGCCTTGCTTACACCTGTTAAAGCTTTATTTTGATGCTTTGAGTTGTGCTTATCCCTTGAGCTAGCGTTCTGCAAAGGCCTATATGTAACTGAGATTCCTATTGACCTCATTAGGCTTTAGCTCAGGTCCTCGGTGAGAGGGGCACCAGCTCTGTCATGAGTAGCTTCTACTCGTACCACAGGGCTCGCTCAAGGGTCCCGGGTGGTTCAGTCGCTTGCTACAGAGAGAGCTTACAGTGGAGGGGGAAAGAGGTCCCAGACAAATGAGATAATTAAAATTAGTAAATATTAATGTTCGGTCATGGAGAGAGAAATAAAATTAACAAATGTTCCTGTTCGATTATAGTTTTGCTTCACTACGTTTTCTTGTTTTCTAGGTATTTAAGGGAAAGAGACCATGTCATGAACAAATGAAACCTCCAATAAGATTTTGCACAAAATGTTGGACATTTTCTTACTAGTGTATGCACTGTGTCCCCTTCTTTTTTCTGCTAGGATTATTTGGCAGAAAACAGGTTTAAGATGTTTAATGGGAGAAAGTACAGCTCTCTTGGCATTCAGAAGTTGTTTCTGGTTTTGCTGCAAAATCTTTGGTTTTGGCTAGTCACACAAGGTATGTTGCTGGTTTTCCATTTTTCAGATAAGGATAGTACAACTTATCTATTTTACAGCATTGCCGTGAGAATTTCCAATTTTTCAGAATTAGTTTTGTGTCATTGGCTGCAGAGTTGTATAAAAAAGGAAGAGATTATGATTTTTTTAAAAATATCTGCCTTTTCTGCTTATTTCACTGAAATTAGTTCATTTTGAGGGCTTCAGAAGTATGATACTGTAATTAAAATGTAATAAATAATGAATTTCATGATTTAAACTTTTTGTAGGAGAAATGGGAAGAAATAGCAACATCATATTTTTATACAAATATTTTTATAATAAGTATAATAGAAGAAAAATACTCCTGAATTATGTTATATATTGCATTATATACAAGAAGAATTAATTTGCATATGTAAGGAAGAGCTCCTGACTTTTTAAAAAGCAAAAGGAAGGATGATTCTCATACCTGACTTCAGAGGATAACTGAGTTCTTAATTTCCCTGTAATGTTTTGTATTCTTTAAGAATCCTGTTTAGATTTCATTTTCTGGTTCTGTGTGGTTATTCTTTTGCGTTCTAGGTGCATTATAAGAAGCACAATGGGTCTTCAAAATGGTGAATACTCCGAATTACTCTTCTGACAGAAGCAGTAATCCCCCCCAAAAGTTGGAATTGTTCAAAACCTCACAGACAGACCAGGCAGTCTTTTAGGAACACAACCGGTGCTTTGCTTTTCAACCAGGGAGTCACAAACTTGTGTCAGGGCATCTCAGGCACCTGCCATTTCCACACTGCTGAATGGGAAAAGGTCTTCAGGGGCTACTAATGGGAATGGCGGGCTGGGGGGCGTTGATACAGAAATCCTGATCATAACTAGCTCAATATTAAGGTAAAAGCACTCTAACAAGCAAATTCAAAATATCAGGCCATATCCTTTAGGTTTTCCAAGGTTGTGCCAAGGTGAAGCGTGGTGACCTGTGGTCTTGCTTCAGCCAACAAGGCAGTTTGATTTGGCCTCTAGAAGTACCAGCTGGTGAAAAAGCCAGTCTGTCTTTGGGGGTGAGTGGGCAGAGACAAAAAAGGATATGTGTCAGTGCAGTGTTGCTGTCTCCTTCCCCAGATTCTCATTTAAATAACCGAGGCTGCTGAAAATGCGTAAATTGGCCACCCTTTTAACGGTGGGCCGTATTTCAGTATAAATTTTAGGAGCTGCAAATTCAAGCCAGGAGGTTGGATTATCAGTGGGACTTCATTTGATCTTTTTAGCAGCCAGATTTTATAGAGATGAAATTATGAAGTGACAGCAAGACCTGACATACAATAGTGGAGGCACAAGAGGTATCCTGTCAAACAGGAACAAAACAATTGTGTCCTTGTGACAATATGAAGTTGGATACTGAAACAGGGTCAGTCTAAGATTTGTGTAGTAAGAGAATGAGAAACCTAAACAATAAAATTGCAGACAGGCCATGCAATACCTGGGTCAAGATAAATGCAAAACAGTTTCATTTTCATAAAAGGTTCTGTACTACTAGACATATAAAATATTACTTATTAAGACATCTTTCCGCAAAAGCAAAAAAAAAAAAAAAAAAAAAACCTGCAAATGAAGGTTCTTGCAGCAACTATGAACCAGATCATTTTGCACCATCTGGTCGCCTGGAGCCAAACGTATGTTTGACACTCCTCAATGAAGATTGAGTACTATTTCAATCCACAAAATACCTTTCATTAACCCATATTTCAATTATACCTGGTGTATCTACATCTGAGGCTACAAAGAACATCTTGTTGGAAAGCGATGCATTTGTAACGCCACAGAGCACCTGCACACCATCCCCCAGGCAGGTTGCACCTTTTTGTAAAGCCTTATCTCATCGAGCACTGTAGGCTTTGTGCTGTCTTCAAAACCAGCTCTGATTGAACCTTTCTCTTCTGCTTGCCCCAGGACTGAGGATGTGCCAACTGGAAACCCGGAGAACACAATGTTTGCGAGACTGACCAAGCTATGCAGCACCAACAAGAAACACACTGGAGTTTTATAATGCAGTTATATATAATGGCTTCCCTGCATCTCTCTTCTGGGCATCATTAACTTTTCTCATTTACCGTGCAGGTAATTCCATGAACTCTCAGCTGGGGTACTCGGTATCACCCAAACAGTGAATGGGAGAAGTTTATAATACACAAAAGAGACAGGTGGGGGAGCAGTTATAAATCTATACTAGCAGTGTGAGAGCCTGGTGGAAGAAACTGTAAACTCATTTCCAACCTGCTTCAATATAGGTTTAACAGTCAGAAGAAAAAAGGTTTATTATTTAAGCAAAGTTTAATAACAAGTTTATATTAAAGCTCTGTTTAAATAATAAAACATTTTCTTCTAGTTGTTAAAGCTATATGAAAGCTGACTGAGAAATATGTTCATGCTCTTACGCTGGCCTCCCACCTGCTAGTGTCACAGATGACTCTACTTTCCAGCAAGATAGCAACTATTAGCACTCAGCTGAAAAGTACCAACTGTAATGAAAAATGAATCCCACAACATGCACCAGTTTCTACCACTGACAAAATACTTTTTTCCCCATTAATTATTTAAATATTGGCTTACCTGTGTTGATTTTGAGACCGTTTCTAACTTTGAACCTTGAGTTGGATGTCTCAACTGGCAGAATATCTGTTTCTTTTTCAAGGAGACGGAGGCTCAAGCAGGGAGAAATATGCTATCATGACAGTAGCATAATAAATCCCCTTAATTTCCTTAATAAAACATTTAACTTTAATAGAAAAAAAAAAAAAAAAAAAAAAACAAAAATCAATAAGAGAGCAAGAGAGAAAAGTCACAGCAGCTTTGAGTAATCCCTAGAAGCATCTCCTCCTGCCTGCCTGCCAGCAAGAGTCACAGGTTATGCCTCCATTAGCAAGTATCACAAACCAAGAGTGCTAGGACCTGACAGCTGCATCCTAAATACTTCAGGGGGTTTCTACTTCTGCTAGCTCTAGCTCAGTCCCGTGGGCTGAATGCCCATTTGTGGCTCGTAATCAGGAAGATACCCTCCAGGATAGCTCATCTGAAATCAACCCAGGTGTTGCCTCAGGCATAATGAGACAAAGCAGGGACTTGATTTCGTTTCCCTTCCCAGCATCGATGAGATCAGCTCTAGAACAGTCCAGTCCCAGTAGCTCTGCTCTGCATCCACACTGAAACATGCTGAAAACATGGACCAAGGATGACCAAAAATTAATAAAAAACTAATAGAAATTCCATACCTTAGGAAACTTAATTAATCGATATGTCTAGTTTGTTAGACAAGATGCAACTCAATTACATTATTTAAAGTAACTCCATGGGAAACAGTAAAGACTACTACAGATTACTTTGCCCGACAGAGGAGCACAAACCAAGATCTAAAAGCAGAGGCAATTTCAAGGATAAGTCTGAAATGTAATCAAAGAGGCACTCTTAAGCTAGCTTTAAACTCATTAGACTTGGATGTTGGTGGCAGCGTAGCCAGGGTAGCAGGGTGCTCAGCGTGGAGTAACATCAACTCCATCAATAGATGATTTATTTACCTAGGTTTTTGGGTGGGTCATGTAATTCACACCTGGCACTGAGCTGTTAGAGCTACACCCCTGGCTTGTTTAAAGGTTATTGGTGTGACTGTCTGAGCTGCAGACAGGGCAGCTGAGATGCTGTTACAGGCTTTAACTCAGAGGAGGGTGAGGAGGGGGAGGATGCTGTTTGTGTTTGCATTCATGCCGTGTAGCAATAATGAGTCACTCTGATTGTCCAGTGAGAGATACACTGCAATATGTTGTCTCAGGGCCACTTATAATGAGACTGTTAAAGGCTATAATCAGAGGATTGCTAATGGGCCTGGGTTCTTTTGTCCCTGACAGACCTTTTTGTAGGTCAAGTGCTGATACTGATGGCAAGTCAAGTATAGATCAAAAATTTTTTTCAGTAATGTGTAGCTAGGACCAGGGTATTCCCTCAGTCGATCACAATAGTCATCTGAATCCCATGAATCCTTGTTTCCTTGTTTCTTTATATGCAGAAGGTAGGAATCCATTACAGCTGTAATCAATTCACGAAAAAACATGGGTTTATTCCTTTTGTTACGGTGACCAATGAGAGTGTTACTATGTTATGGGGAGTGCAAGAAAAGCAATGAAGTTCAAGCCCAAGTGCAGTATGGGATCCAAGCAAAACCAAAGTACTTAGTGCCTTGTGTAGTTCATTTTTTGCACAGGTTCCTTCAGTACTGCAGTTGCCATTACCCCAGGTGCTTCATCTAGCAGCTCTGTCAGGCAGTGGGTCCTATAATTCGTAAAATTTAACTCTAGAATCTCAGAAGTTGTGCTAGCTGACAACACGCTTGATTTGGATCCCAGGTCTGAGGTGAAGGCAGTGGGACATTCAACAGAGCAATAAGGAAAATGTTATCCAACATTATCCAAATGTTATCCAAATGTTATCCTGCACAAGGACCCCATAGCAAATCCACCTGCATTACTTCTCCAGCTTCTCCACACTTCCTAACTTCGTTATTCTGCACTATCATCTCTGCCTAGCTTTGAAAGTAGCTGTTCTCAGGTAGCGGGTGAACATTTATCAAACCAAACTCAAGTAACAATTTATCTTCTCTTGCTTTAATTGATCAGTATTTTCAAATTATGGTGGAAGGCACTTCTCCTGGTGGGTTCAGTAACTGAACAGAAATTTTTATTGAGGCTATTTCTCTAGCTGGGTCTACTTCCTGCCTTTCAGACTGAGAAATTCAAAAAGGAGATAACTTATAAAGGGTCTTTTAGAAAAGAGAATTGATGTTCCAAACCCTTGGGGAAACCTCCTCAAAATGTGCAATAACTTTTATGTGAGACCAGAATGGCTACAGAAAGGTTGTGATATTTCTCAAAGACAGAGGAAAAATTCTTGAAACATTTTAGTACCCAAACTAGACCATTATCAGTAACCAGTTTCATGCATTTAGCACTTAGATGAAATATAAGGATCATAACATGGAAAAGCTTCCTGCTGAGATTTGCACATTGCTTTGCTTTATTTTTCAACAGTTTTGACAACAGGCTAACAGTTTAGCTGACCAAAAGAGTATTCATATGCTTTATTTCCTATAGGGCAGGAAGGGTTTTACCTGGAAAATGGCTAGTAGCAGCTCAAGGTAAGCCTAGTAGAACATTGTCCAGATGTCTGTCAGGAGAAAGCTACTAGGAAATGATATAGAAGGTAGGGAGATAGAGAAAAATGGAGATGGAGATAAACTTTCCCAAAAAATTAGATCCCAAAAAGTCATGATGTGACCAAAAGTGAGCTGTGGAACCTATATGTGTAATCGTCTATTGCAAGGAGGACATCCAACATTCAAAGATAACAAGAGATCTGTGAAAACATAAATAGAATTATTCTTTGACAAACTAATTACACAGACCTATCTGCACAGCAATACATTTTTTTTCTTCACAAATGTAAATAATAGCTTGTAAATTAATATGTGAACTAAGATTAAGTTACTGAAAGCTAAATCCAATTTTAACTAAAAAAAAAATCTTTATTTTAGTTAAACAAACATCTAATTTCAAAATGTGATACAGAAAGTGCTTTTACAGAATATGAAAATGCACTGTGACATATGATAGCATTCTGCATGCCACTCACCAGAATAAAAGCCATCATACTCCAGTTTTATCATCTGAATTGTGCCATCCAAGTTGTAACAGGCACACACAAAAGGCTGTGAAACCCAGCTTTTTTTACTAAGAAGCATGTCATATATGTTAATCTCAGGTGGTTTTTTGATATGTTTTTTTGATATGGTCTTTCCCTAAACTGAGGGAAAGACTACATACAGTCATGCTCCTGGGCTCCTGAAGAACAGAGTTAAATGCTAGATAAAAACTCAAGGAAAAGAAAAAGATATGATGAAGTGCTGTTACCCTTGGAGCAAGATCTAGCAATACATACAGGTCAAGTAGATACTAGATCTCGCTACATTATTTGTGATTGCAACAATCATAAATAGGATAGAAGAAATGGTAGAATATATATATCTGTCTTTCTGATGCGGCATAAAACTGACATCTTGCCCATTTCTTGACATTAAAGATTCTGCTGCTAAGTCTGTGTTAGGTTTTTTTTTTTCAGAGAAAAAGGGCTATTTTTCATGTAGCAAAACGGTATATTTCATGAAGTAACACTGCATTTCATAAACAGATATTTTAAGAGACATTGTCAACAAAATAATGCTTTATAAGGCGCTAGAAATGATTCAGTGCATGTCTGAAAAACAACTTTTATTCACTTTCAGCTTACTAAAATGTTACTATTCTCTCTATGAAGTTGAGTGGCTGCAAATGCGAATCAGGAATCCTTTGTCCTATTTTTGGCTTCTCATTCGTGTTTCTGACTGGATTAGTCCCCTTCCAATAGTTTATGACTCAGCCATGAGAAACAGACCACAAAGATTAGCAGGGACAGAATGAACAATGAAAAATAGGACCCTCTTTCCTTGAAGAAAATTATATTGTTTTCTCTCAAAGACATCAAATCCCTTCAAACCAAACCATCTCTTCAATTCTCACCCTTTTTCCTAAAATTATCTCATACAAATTTCTAAGATACCTGTATTTTCATACTTAGGTTTAGATAATGGGTCATAGGCAACTCTGTAAAGATAATATAATAAAGCACACAGATGTAAAATTTGAGCAGATACTAACACGCAAGACTCCATTCACTTGCCCTCTTTGCTTTGTCTGAAGCTGGTGATTAACTGATCGGTAATAGTCTCCTCTCTTGAGCACTTTCTATATGTTTCTAGGAAGTGACGAACTGGCAGAAAAGTGATTTTCCCATTTTTGACAGAATTTTTTTTAACTGGCAAACTCATGAGAGTAATGAAAGTGTTACAGTCTTTCCAATGGCAGTTGCCCAAACCCCAGGAGTTGGACAAACCCCAGGAGCTGCAATGACAGCTCTGATGCATACCAATTTCTGTTTTCCAGATCTTAAATCTGAATGGATGAAATGATCTCTGGGTTATGTTTGAAATAGTTGTGTGGTGTGGCTGGGGACTGATCAACACTGAAGTGTAGCCAAGAGTAAATCTGGAAGACACTGAAGCTAGTGCAATGTGCCTGTTGATCTGTGTGAAGACTATGCCGCAGGATTCAGTTAGTCCCTTGACCATATTTCCTTCTTATATACAGATGAGCTTTGAGGCCTTTATGCTTCCTTCTGAAAATGTCCTGTTTCTTCCCAAATGATAATCACACTTTCTTCTAGGGTTTACATTTCCCTGATCTGGGCAGTAAAACAAACCTCATGGAACATAAAAAGTAACCTCTCTGACCAAAACTCAGAGAAACCAATCTGCTATGCATTCACAGTATCCCAACGCTGGACAAAGAGGTAGACAAAGAAAAAATCATCTATGTTATGCAAAAGCTGAGTGCCTCAGCATGCCTTTAGTACAACGTGAATTGTGGCGGTTTACATCTTCCTTGAACACCTTATCAGAACTGCAAACACATAACTACAGATCTGCAAACAGGTCTCCCCAAGTTAGGTACTCTGTCATGAGCAGTGCAGACTTCATTTTACATAAAATCCCTCATGTCCCTTTTAAATCTGTTGCGTGTTAGGACCGTTTCTGCCAGGTTCCTCATGAAAAACCCATAGTGACAATGAGTAAGCCTACAGCAAACTGGAATGGCAGCCCATGCTTTGCTTATTTGCTTGTGTTAACAAGCACACCCGGTCTCTCAAAATGATAAATACTGTATCTAACAAGCCACTGAAAAAGTTATGCAAAGTTCAGCCTTTTCTTCTTTCCCCTGACCTGGGTGGCTCATCCACAGGTCATATCTTCTCTCAGATTTCTGGTAAGTGGTTAAAAGCGACTAGCGAATAAAGCAACTTGAATTTTTTGTTCAAACAAACCATTAAATCATATAACTCTGTTGCAGGTACTTAGGCCTGATCCAAATCCCAGAGATTTCACTGAATTTCAAATCAGACCCACAGTGACTGTTTGGGACAGTGGGGAAAGTGGCAGTCTGCAACTGCGCTGGGGGAAGGGGATGAGCAAAGCCTGACATGAACAGAAGGGGTCAGAGCTGGTGGAAACATCGGGAGAGGGATCTGTGTCCTTTACAACAGACTCACTTCTTGATCTGATGCTTGAAGCTTGATGTTCTTCTCCCGTTAGTAAAGAGCAGTATGTATGCCAGCCCCTGATGGCAGTCTGTACGCCACTTACCCACCCGCCTCTGCTGGTTACCCTAACAGGTCCACCCAGCACGGTTCCAGGTACGGATGGGTCGTGGTGGGAGGTTTCCAGGCAAAGGACTGATCTTTTACTGATTCTTTAACCCAGGAAACTGGATGTAAAGAGCTATTTCAAAAAGAAGTTATGGTTGAAAATTCAAGCATTCGGAACTCAGGAACTGACGTTTTTCGGGTGATTTATGCAGCCTTATCTCACCTTACTCCGCCAGCTGTAATTGCACTACGATGCAGTCATGGAAGATAAAATCCTCCTCTCGGTTGCTGTGTGAATGGCTGAGCTTATCCAGGGCAGACACGAGTTCCTCTGAAAGTGACTCCGGGCTGTATAGTTAAAGTCTGATATTGGTGAAACCCCAGCCATTTGCTGGAGAATTTAAGTGACGCTGGAAAGGCTTTGTGAAGCAAGGGAAGGAATGGTCTCATAGGATAGATGAATACTGCTTTGATTAATATAATTCAACCTCTGCTTTGCTACAGAACTTCCATAGAAGGCTGAGCACAACATTAAATCCAGCTTTCCATAATTGTTTACAAACTGTTTTTTCCATGCTAAGGATTTCAAATCACATTCAATACTTTGTTTCACAAAGCAACGACCAAATAACGTAGCTAACTACACCAAAATTATCAGCTCAGTATCCTCCATGGGACATACAAAACGAATGCAGGTTTCATGTGTCTCCGATCTTTGGGATCCCAGTTATAAAGCAGAGTTAAATCCTCACTTTATAGTCATTCTGAGAGTTAATTTGTTAATGTCTGCGAGGTACGCGGCAATGGGAGTGAGGAGAACCATAGACAGCCTGGTTAGAAAATTGCCAAATCTGTATTTAAGCCGGAGTCGGAATCTTGCATGAGAAATATTGCTGAGAGCCCTACTTGGGCAGGATAAAGGCACAGGCTAAATTAGCTGATCAGTGAGTGAACACCAGCCTCTCTGTGCCTGGATGAGACAGGCCTACAGCAAATGTAGTCAGTTTGTAACGCAAACCCCAGCTTTGGTTTTTCCGAACTTTCTGCATTTTTTTGTGACCTTCTCCTTTCATTTGCAGCTTTAAAAAAATCCCAGCTCTCATTGCCTGGTCACTGCTTCAGTTTCGCTGATGTTGCGCCAAGATATTTTTTCAGTATTTACTCAATAAAGTAAACACCATCAGAAATGTCTGTCAAATATTTAAAATCCCAGTGTGCTAAAGAGCGTTTCAGAATGTGTTTTAAAATGCTCTAAAAATCTAAAGTACCGAAGTAGTTAAAGTCCTTGTCAAAAATTAAGAAGATTGCCTGAAGGACTATGCTCTGGATCTCTGATAGCAGAAGAAATGAGTTCCAGACTGCTTCTCCACCTGTGTTAGTGTTTTGTATGGAAAAATAAACTGCTTGCAAAAATGTATAGGGAAGCAGGAAATCTGGAGTCTAAAATATGGCAACATACACAAACCCTTGCCTTATAATTGTGCGCACTGTAGACCATCTGTTTAGCAGTTAAATACACTGCCATTTAAATGAGTAAGTACATTTAATGGACAAAGTATTAAGATCACTGAGGGGTGAAGTTTTATATTTGCAGTGTGCAAATGCCGGAGTGGAACCACTTGTACATTCTCAATACTACACACCTTTAAAATAACTAAGAAAAATGACTACTTACCTGCTGCATACCAAAAACTGGCTCCTTTTAAGCAAATCATTACAAACTGGAATAGATTGAATTGAAAGCCTGATGGTCTCATGGCCTCCATTCCAGAAGTATAAATCAGGCTGCAGCTCAGCTACTGCTGTTGTGAACTCTTTAAATGCACAGAAAGTGAAAAATACAGGGAGGAATGGTTTAATGACTTTGCTTGGAGTATTCATTGTCACTTCAATCATCTTTTAAATAAGACAGGACTGGAGACGTCTTTCCTAAACACCTTAACTAATAAGTTGTCAGTGTTTAAACAACAATTACTGTACAAAAATGGAAATTAGCTGATATGATCAAGCCATATGGCTAATATAATTGATTTGTTCAGATTTTTAAAAATTATGAAAAACAAAGCCAGAACAGCAGCATAATATAATTTACAAATTTAACTAGAGGTGATACGTTCTATTTAGTACGACAACAAATAACATCTTCCCGGTGTTTTAAATTAAGTACAATGAGGGAAGGACCACGTTGGGTCCTAAATAGACCTGACCCGGAAACACAGGTTTCCGAAAGACGCGGGGCAGCAAAGTCACTCTCTGTTGACCAGAAAGAGGGATCCAGGAGGGATCTGGGTGCGAAGGAGCCGGGCTGGGTGCCCCCCGGGGGCGGTGGCGGGGCAGGGGCCGCCCGGGTCCCCTTGGGTGACAGCTCGGCTCTCGGAAAGCAGGGGACCGCTGAGCGGGGGGAGGCTGTGACCACGAAGCGGTACCCGAAAGGCTCGGGGTCGGGTTTCTGGACGCTTTTTCAATTGCTCCTGAAAGTTTGATTCGATCCGTAATTTTAAGACTTGCTCGCTGTGAAAGCCAGCCGATATTTCCCCGTCTGGCTGACTCGCACTCGGCAAAACAGACAGAAGCCATAATAAATCTGCACTGGAAAATGTATTTGTGTTTCTCTACTCTGAAGTTTGTCAGACCCTTTCTTAGTTGCCTTGAGGACGCGTTTTGTCCTATGCCTGGTTATCGCTGCGTGGAGGTTTCTAGATAGGGGCTGACAACGGCAATTTTGAGACCGGGGTAGCAGAAGAAAGGAGATTTGGGGAAGGGGAAGCTTCATTTTTCTGTCAGGTTCAGTAGCCTGCAAAAGATGAGTGTGGAGAAGAAGAGGAGTCCCACCAGCTGGCTGGTGTGTGGACGGGGCGGGGGGAGTGTGCGAGGGGGTGTTTACACCGCTCAGCATCCCAGGGCTGCCTCTGCTCTACAGCAAACACCCCGAAACGATTTTACCCTTAGAATAAGTTTTCTTTGCTTGCTTGTCTTCTCCTACAAAACTGCTCGTGTCCTGATGACCACCTCACGCCGAAAGATGAAGAGTTCAGCCTCTGAATTCAATTTGGTAAAAGCCTCATTTGCGTAGTCTGGAAACTATATATATATATATAT